>APFE031331749.1:2024-25871 GCA_000404065.3 Pinus taeda | reverse complement strand
GACTTATTCAGTAAATATAAAAAAAAATGTTTTATTTATTTACCATAACCCTGGTTTATTTATATTTTTATTAATTTACCATACCTCTCTTATAAATATGGTATTTGAGCCATAGGATTCACTTAAATAAAACCTCTTTTTTGAGCCTTCTTAAATAGAAAGAGGGTTATGGAATAAATATAAAAAGAGGTTTTATTTATTTACCATATCTCTACTTTATTTATATTTTTATTTATTTACCATACCTTTGGAGTAAGTATAAAAAGAGGTTTTATTCATTTACCATACCTCAGCTTTATTTATATTTTTATTTATTGGGATAAAATACAACCTCTCAAACCACCACCCAAACCAGGAAATGGGCGATTGCAAATGAATTTAACGTTGCAAAGCAGAAAATTAGACAATTGTAATGGAATATAACCTTCCAAACCAGGCGAATCGGGTCAAATGAGTCTTTTCATAGTTTATTCGCCCCTTTTTTTGGGCTAAAATGAAAAAATTAATTATTTTTTAAATAAATATTGGGCTAAATATATGAAATGGGTGTTTTATAAAAATTTCGCTCCAATGAAAAGAGCCTATGACAAAAGAAATTACGGATCAATTTGAACTTCCCACCCTGGTTAAGATTCAAACATCGTTTAATATTGAGAATGAATTAGCAAAGCTAAAAATTCCTATTCCTCTAACAGAGGTGATGAACAAAAATATGTACAGACCCAAAGTGACGGAAGCTCTAAACATAAGGGAAAACACAAATTTTGTAAATTTGAATGATGACCAACTTGAACTCTTATTTGGACTGGAAGTTGAGGGAAAACAATAGGATGGAGGAGTTCCTCCATTCTATGTAAGCCTAAATATTCATGACAAGATTCTCCATAATGTTATGTTAGATTCAGGTGGTTCTGACAATTTAATCCCTAAAGCTGTTATGGAGAAGTTAGGACTTGACATTACAAGACCTTATAAAGACTTCTATTCTTTTGATTCCAGCAAAGTAAGATGTCTAGGTCTCATCAAATACCTAATTGTTACTTTATTTCAAATCCCTGCTAAAAGTCTAGTAATGGATATTGTTGTTGTAGATATTCCCCCTAACTATATCATGTGATTGTCATGCTCATGGGAGAAAAATTACACGATATCTTGCAGATGGATATGACCTTTGCCACCACACCAGTTTTTGGGCAACAAAGAAGACTGTATAGGGAAACTTTAATGAAATTCATGGTGAGTCGTCAAGACAAGCCTCATAACTATCCACTTTACTCTGCCCACTCAGACTTGGACTCCTTCAATCTTTATAATGATGGAGACATCAACACTTAGGTGATTAATGTTGAAATTGAAATTTCTAAAACAAACCCAAACCAAACACAAACAATAGAAACAAATACTCTTCCTGAACCTCTCTGGAACATAAGCTTTGATGGCTCTTGTAACAAAGATGGTTCTGCAGCAGGAGTATGGGTGGTAAATGTCGGTGCACTAAGATGACTATTAAAAGCAACCTTAATACCTACATTAATTATCAAACTAGTGTAATTCCATTTATTTCAAGAGTGTTCAACATTGTCTATGCAAGTGAATTCAGAGGTTAATTCAGAATGAAATGATTTCAGATTGTTGTAATAATTAATATCTAATTCTTAAAGTTCAATTCAAAACAAATCTGAAGGAAAACCTTAAAGAATTTTCAAATATATTTTAATATATTGTGCATAGAATTGAATCTGAATGCAAGTATGCTAAAGGAATCACTCTTAACATATTTACTAATTAGCATTGACAATAATTCATTCAGCAAGAAGGGAAGCTACAACAAATAAACAACAAGCAGTTATTCAAGCTTTTAAGTGAAAGCAATCAACTGTGAATTCAATATCTTTGATATCACTACTTCAGAAAGAACACCAATTAGATTTAGAATAATATGATAGATTCATCAAAGATTAACACGTAGATGTAAACATAATAAGATCTAGAATCTAATTTGAATGGCAAAATTAAATCATAAGGATCAATACTCACAACAATCAGAATAATTCTAATTTCATGAAATAACAGGAGTAAATAATTGCAAGAGTAAAAGGAAATAAGTATGGCACAAGCAAAGCAGTAAATATCCTATCGACCGAGCCTAGAGTCTCCAGAAGTCACTACCAAAAGATACTGAGAATGCAATTACAGGTAAAACATGGTCTTTCTCATTAAACTCAATAATAAAGATACAACATCACTGTAGTGAGAATACTCTGTGTCAAAAGTGAATAGTTAAAATCTCCAAATTCCTAGCTAGCTATTATATTTTCCATGTTGGCTTTATATAACCTATGAGAGACAAATTAATAGGACCAAATCCTTAGGATCAAGAGATCTCGAGGATTTTGCAACCGATAATCAAATTTTATTACAAAATAAACTTCATTCTCCTAGTCTTCCGCTAGCCCTCATGATCGAAACATTGTCCTTTTTCTTTTATTGGTCCCTATTGTTCCATCGTTTGAACAACAATTGCTCAATTCATATTCCTACATATAAAAATAGTGAAAGTTAGCTTTCATGCCCAAAATTAAATAATTAGTTAATAATTGATTTTATCCATCTTCTACAATCGTTTCTTCTAAATTATTTTCTAAAGTGAAGATAAACATATAAATATGAATGGTTAATTAAGCTAATATGAGGATAAAACATACCTTTTCAATGGCCCAACATTAAACACAAGAAAAATCACGCATAGTGTCACTCATACAAGCTCAATTTCCAATGTACCAATAACATAACAGAGTATGAAGCCCTTATATTAGGATTGCTGTTATTGAAAAAATTAGGTGCCAAGAGAATCTCCATTTAAGGAGATGTTGAATTAATTATAAAAAGAATTAAAAGAGAATATTAAGCTAAACACCCTAGAATGAGAGCATACACAAATGTTGTGCTCGATTTTCTAGAATGTTTTCTTGAATATCACCTTTCTGTAATTCCTAGAAAACAAAATATCATTCCAAATAGTCTGGATTTTTTAGCCATCTCCTGTAAAATACCTCACCCTAATCGAGAATATATAGTGGAAGTGAAACATCAACCAACTGTACCAGATAATATGAAGTATTGTTAGGTATTTGGCAGTGATAAACAAATTGAAAGTTTTATGCAATCTAAAGATGAATTTCAATATGATAGTGTAGATTTGGAATCTGAATTAGAAAAGAAAATACCTGTACATTCTAGTTTAGAAATGAAGTCGGAAAACTCAAATGTAAATACACCCATAGATAAAATTGTAAATAAATTAGAATTAGTTGAGATAGACCGAGAAAAAGAATAATTTGAAACACTTCAGCTAAAGGATAATGTTTTACCTAGAGGCCTAGTTCCATTAGAAGAATTATCTGATTTCAATGATTTGGCTAAAAATCCTAAGATTGAACCCACATGAGCAGCAGTAGAAGATTGTAACATAGGCAATGAAAAAGACCCCACAATCATAAAACTGTCTAAATCACTCCTAGTTGTTGAAAAATAGAAATACATTGCTTTATTCAAGGAATTCGAAGATGTTTTTTCTTGGAGCTATGAAGATCTTAAAATATATGATACAGAGGTTATACAACAAAAAATTCCAATTAAAGAGGATCAAAAACCATTTAAACAAAAACTTCAAAGAATAAATCCATTTCTAATGCCTTTAGTTGAGAAGGAAATTAAGAGAATGTATGACTCTAAAATCATAGTTCCTCTTAGGTACTCTAAATGGGTTTCCAACATTAGGCCAACTAGGAAGAAAACATGTGAAATCAAATTGTGCATAGATTTTAGGAACCTTAATAAAGTCTCCTTAAAGAACAACTACCATTTACCAAAAATGGATCATATTCTATAGAAGGTAGTTGGGTCTTCTAGGATTTCTTTACTAGATGATTTCTCAAGTTATAATCAGGTTTTAGTTTACCCTTGTGATCAAGATAAAACAATCTTTACTACTCCATGGGGTAGCTTCATGTATGTGAAGATGCCCTTTGGTTTAATGAATGTTGAAGCCACATTTCAAAGAGAAATGGATATTGCTTTTGCTGATGAAATTGGTAGATTTATAGTAATCTATTTAGATGACATCATTGTTTATTCTAAAACTAATCTAAAACATTTGTTACATCTCAGAAGAGTATTTGAGAAATGTAGACAGTTTGGGATTTCATTAAATACTAAGAAAACAATGTTTGGCCTTGAAGAGGGAAAACTTCTTGTTCATATCATCTCTAAGGAAGGTATTAAAATTGATCCCAAGAGGATTGAAGCTATTCTAAAAACAAATCATCCCAGAAACTTTAAGGAACTTCAATCATTTATTGGTAGAATAAACTTCCTAAGAAGATTCATCCCTAAGCTTCCAAAACTTCTCAGAAACGTAACAAACATGCTAAAAAGAGATTCAAAAATCAGATGGAACATTGAAGCTAGGCAATCATTTGACCAAGTTAAGCAAGATTTGACAAAAGCACGAGTCCTAATCAGTCCAGACTTCACTAAGTATTTTATAATTTTTTCATTTGCTTCTGAACATAATGTTGCAATTGTCCTATTATAGAAAAATGATGTGGGATTTGAAAGTCCCATTTCTTTATTTAGAAAGGCTTTAAGGGATGTTGCACTCAAGTATAATATAATGGAAAAACAAGCCTTTGCATTGATAAAAATAGTTAAATATTTTAGACTGTATATCCTCCATTCTCACATAATTTCTTATGTACCAAATGTTTTAGTTAAGGATATTTTGACACAAAATGGATCAGATGGAAAAAGAGGCAAATGGATTGCCATTATTCTTGAATATGATATGGAAATCAAGCCAACCAATCTTATTAAAGGACAGGGATTAGCCAAATTGATGGTTGAATCTAACTTTAATGCTTTGGATATTAACTTTGTAGCTACATTAGATGATCAAGAGCAACATGCAACTCCACAACTAGATGAGGATTTTATGACCTCACCCTAGTATGCAGACCTTATTTATGTCTTATTCAATTCAAATGCTCCTCCTAGTCTGACTAAGACAAAGACTAGATTTCTAAAGTTAAAAGAAGTAAAGTTTTGCATCATAGATAGTACTTTATATTGGAAAGATGTTGGTGGTGTTCTACTAAGGTGTTAGTTGATAGATGATGTAGAAAGAACAATGCAAGAATTTTATGAAGGTGACTACAATGGCCATATGTACTAGAAAACCATTGCTAATAAGTTCCTTAGAGTTGGTTTTGACTGGCCTACCCTTTTCGTCAATGTTCATAAGAAGGTAACTTCTTGCCATAAATGCCAAATATTTTAGGGAGAAAGAAAGTTATTGCCTCTACCTTTGAAGCCCATATATGTTTAAAGTCCTTTCCAGCAATGGGGATTGGATTTCATTGGCGAAATCCATGCACCATCCTCTACCCAACATAAATGGATCCTCACCACTACGGACTACTTCACCAAATGGATTAAGGCCGCACATTCCAGACTAGCCATTGATGTTGTTATCATCAAATTCTTAGAAACCAATATCCTGTCTAGATTTGGCTGTCCAAACAAGCTCATTATAGAATATGCTGCAACTTTTAGATCTAAGAAAATGATAGATTTCTCCAACAAATGCCATATTAATTTGGGGAATTCAACTGCTTATTACCCATGAGGTAATGGGTTGGTTGAATCTTCAAATAAAAGTATACTAAACATTGTTAAGAAGCTGTTGGAAGAGAACAAAAAGTGATGGCACAAAAAGTTGATAAATGCACTTTGGGTTGTTAGGCTCACCATAAAGAAATCAATTGGCATGTCGCCATACAAATTGGTTTATGGAATGGATGTTGTTTTTCATTCCTCTTTGGGGGTTCCAGTCATGAAGGTAATTTAGGAATTGCAATTTGAGCCAAATGATATCCAAAGGAGAATTGATCAGACAATCTAATTGCGGCAATCCAGGGAAGAAGTCTATAATAAGGTTCAGGTCATCTAGGAGAATATCAAGAAGGTACTTGATAAAATAACCAAAGAATATGATTTCAATTTGGGCGATAGAGTCTTAAATGTAGGTTTTAGCCCCATACAGAAAATTACCTACATATGAATTCTAAAACACAAAAAATAAACAATGCGAGAGAATAACACATAAAACACATATACATAGATATTTTCCCTTGGATCCAAAAACTAGGACTACCTGCTTGATTTTTCATTATGTTCCTTTCAATTTTACAATACATATCTATACATGTCGAAGCATCCAATACCATGGACCGAAAACCATCGCGTCCAAAACCATGGACCGAAAACCATCTCATCCAAAACCATGTGTGAAAATCATGCACAAAACCATAGGTGGGTCCACGCAAGCTAACATAGGGTCAAAAACCAAAATTTTCTGGGGTGCTACCCTAGACCCCATAGAGTGGGGTTACCTGCACCCCTCAAGCCCTCTATGACACCCGCTGCTATGCAATCGGTGCAACGAAGGGGGGGATTTCCCCCCCTTCTAACCCCCCGATTGACTACGTGGGCTAGTTGTGGAAAGAATATAACACAACCCAACATTCTCACATTTGTTGTTTTCTTTCCATAGGGGGCCACAAAAGAGCTTAGTCATTTATCCAGCCCTGCAATGCCCATTGTTTATCTACACCAAGAGAACTTCTTAGAGTTCACAGATTTTGTCAATGCATCTGTAATATTCTTCAAAGTTTCCACCTTTACCAGCAACATCTTTTTGTCTTCTATCATATCCCTCACAAAATATTTACTAAACATCAATGTGCTTTGTCTTTGAATGATATGCAGGGTTGTTTGCCAAGAAAATTACACTTTGGCTGTCACATTCTATCCTTATAGCTCCCTGTACTAACCCCATACTTGAACACAATCTGTGCAACCAAACTGGTTCCTTGCTTGCATGAGTGGCTACCTTGTATTCTACCTTTGTAGGTAATTATAAGAACACTCAAAGAGTCATCTCTCCCCCAATAAATTACAAGATTTAGAATGACAACATGATCCTTACTAAGATTGACTGATGTGGTATACCATTTTCTTACTGATAGAAAAACTGGTAATTATAAGAACACTCAAAGAGTCATCTCTCCCCCGAGAAATTACAAGATTTAGAATGACAACATGATCCTTACTAAGATTAACTGCTATGGAATTTAACAAACAAATATCCTTACATAGCAAGAGAAATCTGTAGGATACCTGGCACACAAAGCAAACTCAGTCCAAAGATTGACACAGACATAAACACTTCTAAAATGATTCGGCCACTTTAGGTTCTTACCAGTGCTGAGTACACTGGTACGCAGGCTCCCAAATCACCTAAAGACTTGAGCTCTTCTCGTGATGCAAGCATATCAGACTGAATGTCCGCAGTTGTAGAGCAAGAGAAGCTCTCAACACAATGACTCTCAATCCCTTCCTCCCCCTCCAAAATGATCTCCTCTTTCTTTTATAGACCAAAGGCCTTGATGACTCAAAAGTAAAACAACTGTCACCAAAAGATTGTCCAGATTCAGATGTGAATGGACAAATTCACATTATCTCGTCCCTTTTCCTTTCGGAAATCCATCTGGCATATGGGGACTGAATCCAGGATGACTCAATCTTATCGATCTTACAAAGTAGATACTTTTACTCAAAATCCTACGAGAAAAGAGAAATATACAGACGCATATTTCATTTTACGAAGAAATATACAAACAGACGTCCTTGTAGGTCTATAACTAGGGTCTCTTACACCACCAATTATCCCACATTATTAAGTCAATCCGGGATCGTTTGGTTCTTTCAAAGAGTAACTCAATCCGAGGCTGTTTTGCCCAAGTAATGCTCGGTAGTATAGTGCTCTAATGAATTGAAAGGAAACAGATACTAAACTATAACTGAATCAACTCAAGGATAAAATCACACAAATCAATCTGATCAGTCAAGGGCACGGAACCAATAACCCTTCCCTTTAGAAACTGATAAAGAAGAAAACCAAAGCAGAGGCTTATGGATCTGGGAGTCAGGCAGCGTCTTGCTGGCTCACAACAGTCTCAGGCCTGCTATCACTCGAAAGTAACAAAAGCAAATAAGCGAAAGTAAATGGAACAGCAATTATGAAATGGAACAGCAGGAATTAAATGGGACAGCATAGGTAAATGGAACAACATAAATAAATGGAACAGCAGTAATCAAAACAGCATAAATAAATGGAACAGAAAACAGGAAACGTCAATCATATGGAACGGCTAACTCAATTGGAACAGCAAACGCAATGGAACAGCAATCTTAAACAGATGCACACATTCTAAGCTATTACAACAATCTGAAAGTAATGTATGACGTGACTATTTCTGAACAGAGTGATATTGTCTTCAAATCTCGTGAACATGTATTTTATATGAATCCAACGATAATACCAGTCATACCAATATCGGGATGCAAGTCAAAGAAATTCACTTTAGATAATACAGAGACATGAATGAAGAAACTTATTCAGATTCAGAAATTAACTGAAGAGCATAGTCTATCATGTAAAAGATATATCAGATTGCTGGAACAAAGGAAATAATCAAACCACACTAATCACCGTATGATACAACAGCGAGTGACCATCGGAGCTGGGCCCTTGGCTACCAATGGTACACCGCTTAAAGTTACTTCAGATGCAGAGGCAAAGTGAACACAAAGTTCTTTATATTGATTGCATTAACAAAGATACACAAGATCAAGTCTCAGCAAAACTTAATGCTCAGAGTTGTTCCAAACCGTGTAATTACAATATAGCTTCTCTCTCCGCTCAATGGCGTGGTATCTTTATATAACAGAAATGACGGAGATATCTAGATACAAAAGATAAGCTAAAGCAGCGATCCCTCAGGATCAGAGATCCTGAGGGATTCGCTAATCGTTCAGTTCTTCTCATTCCTTTCTTACGTTCTCCGTCTTGGCGTCCACGTTCTTTTCCCTGGATCATTCGGCTCTAATTTTACTTGATCGCATCCGCATCCGGTTTCCTAGCGAGGGGACAGCAGTTGCTTTCCTTTTGCTTCCTGTTTCTGCTTGATGATCCCCTGTTTCCGCGTCCTTCTGCATAGAAAACATCGATTAATGGTGATTGATCTTCGTTCGTCCATTTTCACACAATTTATCAAAATCCTTTTATTCTTTAGACTTTAAATGCAGAAAAGGTTAGGAAACTTATTAGAAAACCACTAGATTACTATTCAAAAAGCATACCTTTCAAACGCTCCACAATTGCTATCTAGTTCTTAAATAGTTCAGTATAATGGATAAGGGCATGGTTCAGTCTCCTTAAATACAACCTAATGTATTTTTCCTAATATTATTGTTAGGTCCCACATGTTTATATGGTTGAACCATGACTCACGTGAATCTCTCTCAATGCATACCTCACCCTAGATAGCCTTTCCATGATAGCTATGAGAATATACATGAATGATACAAGAGATCAATGGTTGTACCGATACTACTAACAACTAAGGCATAGGTGATCCAGCACCTATAAAAAAAATATGCAGGATATGTCAATCATTGCTCATGTATCTATGAACAATATGAAATGTTTTACAAGAAGAATCCATGATCTTATGAGCACAATGCAATGCTCCATCAGTGAGAAAAATTGTCGAGAAATTACACTCAATGATGAAACATTAGAATGCATGGATCAAATATACACTCACTACATTGAACATACACCATGGCTAACCTTTATCCATGATATGAATAAACAAATGATCAATAATATGTGCCATATATGAAAACAATGTCACCAACCATAAATCATGATCTCAGCATTAGAAATCAACAGCAGAAAAAAATACATAGTGGTCGTGAATAATATGCATCAATAACACAATGAATAAAAAATATAGAATATAAATAGGCCAATATATCCACTCTCTATAACTATAAATGGCAGCAACAAAAACCATCATATGGATTATGATCTTCTAAAAAATATCCAAAAACGGATAATAGTATATAATGATGTAACGAAAACAACATCATCACATCATCAACCATTTTCAAAACATAATCCTCATCAATTGTAGCAAAAACAATATGAAAAACATTTATCATAAATATAATCATCATGTACCATCATCATACTAATTTCCATGGCACAACCACATGGATAAAAACATCAACACTAAAATGCATCAAATATGCGAACTACATGTCAACTCATATACACGGTATATAACCTATGGATAATAAAAAATAAAAATCTCTAACATATGAGCACATAGCATGAGATGCATATAAAACTCATCCAACAAGCCATAATACCATCAAAACATTGGAAGCATTAAAAGTGACCCCCCTTAGCATGTGCCCTCTCTCCTCTTTCTCGCATCTTAACTAGACAACATCTGTAGAAAAAGTCCATCAATAAATCATAATAAAAAGTATAAGTATCAAAATCACCGAAACCTAATTGCATGCAAAACACGGAGGTGCCAAATACTCCCTCTAAGCCTATGAAGACCTCACATCCATTTTTCATTCTAAATATCTATCATGCAAGAGCAGACTTCAACCCTCTACAAGCCACACACTTTTTGCATTGGTCCTCTTCTCTAGAAGACTATCTTTAGCGCTTCCCAACACTTTTATTGGTGCACTACCTTCAAAAAGAACATGACCACTATTGATTCTCATAAGGAACTAAAATTTACTCCTATTTCCCGACATATGATGTGAAAATCCACTCTATGAGTTGAAGTTAAACTATGTTAATACAAAAATTATTAGCTTTAATATTCTTATAAACAACATCTTAGAATGAGTACATGCACTAGAATGATTTCAGATAATGCATTGGTAGTTAGAGGTGTTTTACGAATTGATATAGATGATTGAGTGAGCAGAATAAATGACTTATCTATGTATGAAATGCATTGAGTGTTGAAAGAGATGAAGAAATAATGGTATTAGTAATAGCCTATTGATCTAAGTTTGACAATGATTGAAAAAGGGATATACATCATTCAATAGGTTAGTGCCTAAATGCGAAGGAGTTGATTCTTCCTTCAAGGGTTTCAATGAGAAACAATAAACGAAGTTGCTTCTTCTTGTTGGTTGGTGCTAGAAAAACAAATGAGGGGTTTATGTTATTTTCAATTGGTTTTGATTAATAAGGTAGTGCTTTCTTCCTTCTGGTAGGTGCTAGAAAACATATTGCAACAAGTTGAATCTTTCCTTTGCAAAAGGAATCAAGGATATGATTGATAGTGAATTAAATGTATTTATGTGTTTCATATGTCTATGTTAATATGTATTTTTGTTGACGATGAAGAAAATACATCAACCGAGCGTTCTCCATGATGTGTAGTACCTAGTAGCCCTCTCATAGTTTGGAGTAGGAGACCCATTTGGAATATCGACCCAGTTTCCATGTATTCTTATGGAGATCCCTTAGCTCTAAATATAAGAAAGAGAGAGTAGTGTTAGGTATATACATCACTCTTGTTGATAGGAGTGATCTCCATAGATCCTAAAGTTAACTAGAAACAAATATACAATCAATGTAATTCCTTCCCTGAATCTATCCTTTCTTGAATCATAACATAACAAGGTGAGAAATGGAAATTTGTACCTTATTATGACATGCTTGATTTAGATACCCCTTTGTTCTTGAGAGCAACTCCTCCATGCTTGAATCTAGACCTGCACACATGGAAACAAGAAAGGATCAAACGCCCATGATGTATAAATGATCCAATAATTCAAACTAGTGATTGAGGAGAAGAGTAACAAATATCATTCCAATGGAAAAATATTAATAACGTAAACAATCCATGAAATTCATCAATTAATGCATTAAAAAATAGAGTGAGACGAATTGTTTGTTTATATTAATTTCATAAACATAAAGGAGCTACAAGACCTAGACCTTGATGTTGTGAAGCTCCTGCCATTGATCTCCATATTCTCCAAGAATTATAATATCTCCAACCTAATTACCCCAGCATAATCTTACTCTCAGCACACTCCCTTAATTACACCACCTAGGGTTTGATTAATAGGAAAAAAGGAAGTAGTTTGAGATCCCTAGTCCAAAGATGAGATCCACTAAAAGAGGGATGAGGGCGCCTTGAAGAATGGGAATTAGTTCCATAAAAAATGAGGTTAGGCTCAAATAAACATGAGTTCAAGACTTTCTCTTGGGAAGGATTTTCCCAAAAATGCCTCTAGATCTCACATTTTATTTTTCTTAGTATTGATTTACAAGCATAGTCTATAGTAGAAGACAATGTGCATACCAACGTATTTTATAGTGGAAGAAATTGCACATGTGTGGATTTTGTTTAAAATTTTTTTGCAGATGTTCAAAAACATGCTTTTGTAGCACGAGGTCTAGAAATTCCACTTTATTGATGGTATATAAGTTTTTGACTTGCAGGGGAGTGCTTTGTGACACTTGGATGGATTGCAAGACATCCAATTTTGATGACCATTTTCCTAACACAACAAAATTATGTGTAAAAAGGAATGCACATGCGCCTTTGAAAATAAAGGGGGGTGTGCGTGGTGAGCATTCAATGGTAAATGTGTCAAAGTTCTTATACTACAGAGAGGAGAGGAATGTGAACCTCTAAGCGTGAGATAGTAGTACCACCCAAGAAGAGACACACATGAACCAAAATGATACATTTAACATCCAACGTAATAGTCCACAGAGGATATGATTACAGAAAATTCTCAACCACATAAGTAGTAAAACAACAGATATAGTTCAACTATATTAGTAAATGTGAAAGAAAACATGAACTACAAACATCCATAATTCATGCATGAAGAACATGCTATCCTTGAAGGCTTCTGTTATTAACTAAATGTTCCAAGACACATGTATACAATGAAAATCACGAGCTCTAGTAGTGGAGTGGTGGAGCGAGTCCTTGCTCTCAAAAAGAGCTAGATTATCTCTCTAATGAATTACAGGATGAACCAACTTGAAATGTACTTAGCTCATATAATGGGGGTGTATATATAACCAAGGGGTAATGCTTCACCCTCCTTTTGACTCTTCTACTACCCTCATGAACATTTGAATTCCTATGACTTTTCAACTTACATGACTCTTCATATTTAATGTGTGTCTGTTGGAATTCCACTTTAAAATACATTTCAAATAGGTAATTACATAATCCACAATAATGATGTGGCATATGATGACTTGTGACAGGACATGACATGACACTAATGACATGGAATACGTGATGTTTTGACAATGCCAAATCGTCCTTCTTGCTAATGATTTATTTGTGTTTTCTTGAACATACGGTACATGTTCTCCTTATTCCTCCTCCTTATGACATAAATATGAGGAGTCTTCCACATGGTATTGATCTTCATGTTTTGTTGCAGTTCGATGTTCCTTCATTTTCTCACCTAAAGATCATCTTATATCTAGAGCTCCATATGTGTCTCCCAGCATGCCATCCTTCTCCACCTCCTTCTCTATCATCTTTCCATGGCATGATGCAGTTCCTACATCTACAATTCAGTCATGAAAATATGACATTATTCTGATAAACCCCTAGTCTAAGATGGTTTGCCTTGATCCACTAATACAGATGGAACTGGGTGACAAGATGGGAAAGAAGTTGAGTAAATGCATAATTGCAAAACTCAGATAGTCAGGAATGAATCTTGATCCTTGAGACTATCCAATGTGTAGTTCAATTTGGGATGAGGAATAAAACTACAGAGTCAAGGAGCTCAAGATGATAGTTTGAGGGGACATCCACTAGATCATCCTTTTGCATAGTTCTCGATGACATATTAACCTAGGTGACTTCAAAATTATGCATCTCAAGATATCAGGGCTCGATTGCGGGAGAAAAGTACGTAGTTATGGGAGTTAGTGAGGTGGGATAAAGGGATGGACATTGAGTGAGCACATTGTGTAGTTCCGAGAGACAAGGGAGGTTCGGTTACTGCATAACAGCATAGATCCGGATATCAAAGGATGAGATTAAGGTTGTAGATTGTGAAGTGTGTAGTTGACGTCGTGTTGGGAGAATGAATTGTGCAATTATGGAGGTCAACATCAAAGCTTGAGCACAAATGCTACATAGTGCGACAGTCCTCCGAGGTAGGAAGTGCACATTGCACAGTGCCAAGGGGGAACGTCAGAAATAGGATACTAAAACTATGTAGTCAAAACTTGTTGTTTTGTGATGGAACGTGTTGTTCTTGTCCAAAATTATGTAAAATAATGTTCTCATCAACTTGTTCAAAATAAATCATGTGTGAGCAAGTGACTTCAATAATTTCGATCCTGTAAGGGACCTTAAAAGCATGAGTTGAGCAAGAAGTGATTATCGAATGAATGAGCGTAAGATCCTCAGTAGGCTCCAATATTTGAGTGTATGCAAAATTTTGTAGGGTGCTTGTCACAGTAACAACAATTTCAAATGTTGACTAATGGTTCTTAAATGAATTGTTTCAAACTTGATTGAAAAGTGTAAATTGGAAAAAGTTGTATAATTTGATATAAATAATAATTCACCCCCCCAAGTATTATCTTATCTTCTAACAACTGGTATCAGAGAAAGGTTCCTTTGAGATCATTCTAACAGTTGGAAGAAATATTATAGATAATGGTGAAACACGATTGGATTATCTTAGATGGAGTTTAGTTTTTGAATGATTAAAATGAGATAAATTGGAAGGAAATAATGGAAATATAGTCAAAATATCTTGACTTTGATGTATCAACAAAAGCATAAAATCCACTCAAAGTCATATGCAAGTGAAGGAAAATGTTTTACAATACTGAAATACAATAACCCTCCCTTTCATAACTAAAAAATATGTATAATAAAAGCCTCCCTAGACGCAATTTATGTGCAATTAACAACACTCTAGTGCAACAATATAGATATCATATCAACAACAACAATAAACTCTCTCACTGCTACAACAACATGCATCGCAATCCATGCCATAATAATAGCATTAGACCAAAACACCAACACATAGCAGCAACAACATAATATGACCAATTGACAATAGTAACTCTAATCAATTCCATAGCAGCAACAACATATATCCAACCAACGATGGAACAGGAGAAGAAAGTACATCCTCTCCATAATGTACTATCTAGGAGCAGAAAATATCATACCAACAACAACAATGGATGTCTAGCTACAACATCAATCTGATGTAGACATGGTAGCAACAAACAATGAAGAAAGGTCACAATAGTATGACCAACCATAATCCATTTACTACAAGCATTTCCATGGATGAATGTAAATTGATGTAGATAGTTGCCAATGCATCCTTGCCATATCCAAGAGGTTAATCCATGTGGACCAATGACTATGACCAAATGATATGCATCAAAGTATAGGGATTCATAGGATTATTACATGCTTCTAAAATGATAATACATGATTGTATAATTACATCAATAAGCCCATATATGTTTGAACCATGACTCACATGAATCTCTCTCAGTGCATACATGGTTGTAGATAGCCTTTCCATGATAAGTATGAGAATATACATAGCTGATCCATGCAAAACATGGTTGTACAGATATTACTAACAACTAAAACATAGGTGAACCAACACCCATAACCAAAATATGCATGATATGCCAATCATTGCTCACGACCCTATGACCAATATGAAATGTTTTACAATAAGAATCCACGATCTCATGAGCACAATACAATGCTCCATCAGTGAGATATATTGTTGATAAATGACAATAAATGATGAAACATTATAATACATGGATGAAATATACACTCACTACAATGAATATACACCATGGCTATCCTCAATCCATGACATGAATAAATAAATGACCAAAAGTATGTGCCATATATGAAAACAATGTCACCAACCATAAATCGTGATCTCAACATTTTAAATCAACAATAGATAAAAATACATGGTGGCCCTCAGTAATATGCATGAACAACACCATGAACAAAAAATATAGCATATAAATATTCCAATATATCCACTCTCTACAACTATAAATGAAAGAAACAAAAACCATCATATGCATTATGATCTTCTAACAAATATCCGAAAATGGATAGTAGCATATAATGATGTACTGACAGCAACATCATCACATCATCAACCACTTTCAAAACATAAGCATGATAAATTGTAGCAACAACAATATGAAAAATGTCCATCATAAATATAATCATCATGCACCATCATCATACTAATTTCCATGGCACAACCACATGCATAAAATCATCAACCCTAAAATGCATCAAATATGCCAACTTGATGTCAACTCATATACGCAGTATATAATCTATGCATAATCAAAACATAAACATCTCTAATGGATCATCACATAGCATGAGATGCATATACAACTCCTCCAAGGAGCCATAATACCATCAAAACATTGTAAGCATTAAAATTTGCCCCCCTCAGCATGTGTCATCTATCGTCGTTATTACATCTTAACTAGTCAACATCTGTAAAAAGTGTCCGTCATCAATAAATCATAATAAAAAGTATAAGCATCAAAATCACCACGAACTAATTGCATGTAATACCTAGATATGCGAAACACCCCCTGTGAACCTATCAAGGCCTCACATCCATTTTACATTCTAAATATCTATCATGCAAGAGTGGACTTCAATATGTGTTGATTTCTTCCACTCAAAATATGATGAGGAAGAGTACTCTCTTGGTATATTCTTACTTTCCACTCTTCCCTTCAAAACATACATATTATTTGGGATTTTGATACCTCCATAAGCCATTTGGCTCCCACTTAAACTATTGTGCTTTAAACACTCAAGCCACACACTTTTTTGCATTGGTCCTCTTCTGCCCATGACTTTCTTTGCGGCTTTTGAACACTTTTGTTGGTTCACTCCCTTAAAAAAGAACATGAACACTATTGATTCTCATAAGGAACTGGAATTTTCGCTTATCTCGTGACATATGATGCGAACATCCATTGTATGAGTTGAACTTAAACTAATTGTTAATAAAAAACATATTAGCTTTAAAATCATTATAAAAAACATCTTAGAATGAGTACATGCACTAGAATGATTTTAGATAATGCATTGGTAGTCAGAGGTGTTTTATCAATTGATGTAGATGATTGTCTGAGGAAAATAAATAACTTATCTATTTATAAATGCATTGAGTGTTGAAAGAGATGAAGTAGTATTGGTATCAGTAAGAACCTATTGATCTAAGTTTGACAATGAATGAAAGAGGTATATACATCATTCAAAAGGTTAGTGCCTATGTAAAAAGAAGTGAATTTTTACTTCAAGGGGTTCCCTGGGAAACAATAAACATATTTAAATCTTCCTCTTGGTTGGTGTTAGAAAAACAAATGAGGGGTTTATGTTATTTTCAATTGGTGTTGATTAATAAGGGAGTGGTTTCTTCCTTCTAGTTGGTGCAAGAAAACATATTGCAACAATAACTTGAACCTTTCCTTTGCAAAAGGAATCAAGAATAGGATTGATGGTGAATTAAATTTACTTATGTGTTGCATATATGTATGTCAATATGTATTTCTTTGACGATGACGAAAATCCATCAACCAATGGTTCTCCATGATGTGAAGTCCCTACTAGCCCTCTCATACTTTGGAGTAGGAGCACCATTTGGAATATCAACCTAGTTTCCATGTATTCTTATGGATATTCCTTGGCTCTAACTGTCATGAGGAGAGAGGAGTGCTAGGTGGACAAATCCCTCTTTCTGACAAGAGTGATCTCCATAGATCCTAAAGGAAACTAGAAACAAACAAACAATCAATGTAATTCCTACCCTAAATCTATCTTTTCTTGAATCATAAGATAACACGGTGAGAAATCGAAACTTGTACCTTATTACAACATGCTTGATTTAGATACCCCTTTGCTATACAGTGCAGCTCCTCTATGCCTAAATCTAGACTTGCACACATGGAAACAAGAAAGGATCAAAGTTACATGCTATATAAATGATTCAATAACTCAAACTAGTGATGAATGAGACCAATAACAAACATCATTCCAATGGAAAAGTATTAATAACATAAACCATCCATGAAACTCATCAATTAATCCATTAAACAATGTAGTGAGAAGAAATAATTGTTTGTATTAATTTCATAAACATAAGGAGCTACAAAACCTATGCCTTGATGTTGGGAAGCTCCTCCCATTTATCTTAATCTTCTCCAAGAATTATAATCTCTCCAACCTGATTCCCCCAGCATAAACTTGTAGGTTTTAACCCCGTACATAAATTACCTACATACGAATTCTAAATCACAGGAAAAATAAAAATGCGAGAGCATAACACATAAAACACATATACACAGAGATTTCCCACTGGATCCCAAAACCGGGACTACGAACTTGGTTTTTCATTCTATTCCTTTCAATGTTACAATACATATTTATACATGTCGAAGCATCCAATACCATGGACCGAGAAGCATCGCGTCCAAAACCATGGACCGAAAACCATAGGTAGGTTCCTCCAACCTAATATAGGGTCCAAAAAAAAATTTCCCGAGGCGCTACCCGCCCCCCTCTAACCCTCCGGTTCACTACGTCAGTTAGTCATGGAAAGAATATAACAAAAGCCAACAATCTCCCACTTGTTGTTTTCTTTCCATAAGGGGCCACAGGGGAGCTTAGTCATTTTTCCAGCCTTGAAATGCCCATTTTTTCTCTACACCAAGAGAACTCCTGAGAGCTAACAGATTCTGTCAATGCATCTGCAGTATTCTTCAAAGTGTCCACCTTTACTAGCAACACCTTTTTGTTTCCTATCATATCCCTCACAAAGTGATACTGAACATCAATGTGCTTAGTCTTTGAATGATAAGCACGGTTCTTTGCCAAGAAAATTGCACTTTGGCTCTCACAGTCTATCCTTATAGCTCCTTGTACTAACCCCATACTTGAACACAATCTCTGCAACCAAACCGCTTCCTTGCTTGCATGAGTGGCTGCCATGTATTCTGCCTTTGTAGTTGATAGTGCCAATACATATTGTTTCTTACTCATCCAACTGACTGCACCTCGAAATATGTTAAAGACATACCCACTTGTAGATCTTCTCTAATCCAGATCTCCAACCGAGTCTGCATCAAAAAATCCATCAATATCCAACACTTTGTCCAATCCTGGTCTTCCTTGGTACCACAAACCATAATCACTAGTGCCACGCAAATACCTGAAAACCCGCTTCACTGCTGTCGAGTGCTCCTTCCCTCGTTTTGACATAAACCTGCTCAATACTCCCACTGCAATTTCTGGTCTAGTACAGACCATTGCATACATCAAGCTACTGACTGCACTTGAATATGGAACACGGGACATGTCCTTTTCCTCTTCTTCTGCCTTGGGACACTGTTCAGCAGATAACCTCACACCTACAGGAATAGGAACCTTCATCGGTTTACTATGCTACATATTAAACCTCTGCAGTATTGTCTCGACATACTTCCTCTCGTTTAACCAGAGCTTCCTCTTTGACCGATCTCTTTTAATTTCCATGCCCAAAATATAGTTTGCAGCACCGAGATCTTTCATGTCGAATTTGGAGGACAATTGGGTCTTCAAATCCTCGATAATTTCTTTGTCATTTCCAACCAGCAACATATCATCCACATGCAAGACCAAATAAATAACACGGTCACCAATGAATTTAAAATACACACAGTGATCTGCTTTGCTTCTCGTGAAGCCAAGTCCCCGTATAAATGTATCAAATTTCTTGTACGACATCCTTGGTGATTGTTTTAACTCATACAGAGATTTCTTTAACTTGCATACTAGTTCTTTCTCACCCTTCACTGCAAAGCCTTCAGGTTGCTTCATGTAGATTTCCTCTTCCAAATCCCCATGAAGAAATGTTGTCTTCACATCCATCTGTTATACCTCAAAATAAAAAGCAGCGACAACAGATAAAATTAATCTAATATAAGTTACCTTGGCAACAGGAGAAAAAATATCACCAATATAAATTCCCAGCACCTGGGAATAACCTTTTGCTACCAACCGAGCTTTGTATTTCTCCACCTTCCCTTCTACATTTGTCTTCTTTTTAAACACCCATTTGCTGCCAATGTGTTTCCTTCCAGCCGACAACTCCATAAGATCCCAAGCCTCATTTTTGTGCAAAGATGCCATTTCATCAACCATGGCCTCTTTCCAGAGTTTTCCATCCTCTGAATCCACTGCATCCTTCACAGCTCTGGGATCATCATCAGTATCAGACAAAGCAAAATTTGAACAGAAAGTAGATGGACTATAACTTTCTGGTTGTGTTCTTTCTCAAGCTGATCTTCTCACATCCGGAGTTTGTGGCTCTGCATCTTCTGATTCTTCCTCTGCTACAGAGTCTGATTCTTCCTCCTTTAGTTCAAACTCTATATTCACAGGTTCCTTTGGTTGGACTTCATGTTTAATAACATCTTTCACCTCTTTGAACACCACATCTCGACTGTACCCAACCTTCCTCATTACTGGGTTCCAAAGCTTATAACCCTTTAAACCATCCTTATACCCAATAAAGATGCACTTTTCAGATTTACTATTCAACTTGGTTCGTTTCTCCTTTGGAACATGTACATATGCATCACATCCAAATACACTCAGATGTGAAAGAGAGGGTTTCTTACCAGTCCATACTTCTTGTGGAGTCTTATCCTCCAACGCTGATGAAGGTGACATGTTGACCAGGTAACATGCAATATCCACCACCTCTGCCCAGAATTCTTGTCCTAACCCGACACCACTAAGCATTCTTCTTTCCCTTTCCATCAACGTCTTGTTCATTCTTTCTCTGACTCCATTTTGCCGAGGTGTATATGGAGTAGTCTTCTGCCGTGCTACACCACAATTCTTACAGAATTCTTCAAATTCCCTGCTGCAAAATTCTCCACCATTATCCGTCCTCAACACCTTTATCTTCTTCTCTATCCGATTTTCCACCAGAGCCTTAAATTCTTTAAACCTGTCAAAGACTTCAGATTTCCTCTTAAGGAAATATATCCATGTATTCCTTGAGAAGTCATTTATAAATGATACATAGTACACAGACTTACCCAATGATGGAACTTTTACAGGTCCAAACACATCATTGTGCACAAGGTGTAATATCTGTTTGGACCTCTTACCACTAGAGGCGAAACTCACCCGATTTGGCTTCCCATATACCCAATTTTCACATAAATCAAAATCCATAGAGCTAATACTCATACCTTCTACCATACCTTTACCATAAGTATTCGAAGGCCCTTATCTCTAATATGTCCAAGCCTTTGATGCCACAACATGGTCTTCTCTCGAGAGACCACTAGATTTTCTACTCCATTTTCAGGAACCATAGAACTATTTCACCCATCAGCAACAGTGCTACCTTGCAGCTTGTACAGAGTTCCAATCCAAACTCCCCGCATCAATACCAGTGCTCCTCGAACCATCTTGTAGGTATCCTTCTCGAACATTTTCTTTGCACGTGCATCATTCAACTTACTTACACAAATGAGATTTATAGCCAATGCAGGATTATGCAGAACACCCGTAAGGGTTCTAACCCTTCCACCTTCCAACTTCAACTTTACTTTTCCACGACCAATCATTCTAGCCTTCCTATCATCTCCTAAGAAGACATCACCTCCATCGTATTTCTCATACTCGCAGAACCACTCTCTATGTGATCCGAATGGAAAATGGCCCCTTGTATTGGTTATCTATGGTATTGACCCATGGAATTTACCCATGGTATTGTAAATGGCATCCACCCGTGGTATTGCAAAATCCACCCATATTATTCATTGACCCATGGAATTTACCCGTGGTATTGTAAATGGCATCTGCTCGTGGTATTGTAAAATCCACCCATGGTATTCATTCACCGATGGAATTGACCCATGGTATTGTAACTAGAAAAATACTATAAGTAACAAGTCACATTTTGTAGAAGGAGAGATGGTGTGCCACAATGTAGCCTTTACAGTTCATAGGCATGTAGCCACACATCTCTTCTCATAGATAAGCTACCATTGCCCTAGCTGGTTTATTTTCACTTGGGTTTTAATAAAAAGTTTCTTTGTGGTTTTGTTTATTAGGCATTCTCATATTTTTCTTCTGGTAATTTCAAATTTTCAGATCTTGGGGTCTTTCCCCCAAGATCCATTGCAATATTTCAGATCTTGGGGGCCTCCTCCCAAGATCCAGATCACATTATATTGTGACTCCTTAGACTCCTATATATAGAAAAGAGCTTTTGTCATTTGTATCATCCAATAACTGTTCATTTATGTAATGTAAAGGAGGTTTCCCCCTCGAAGAGGCTTAATTCTAAGACGTTGATCTATCTTTTCTATCTTTTCTTGAGCTGGTTTCATAACATTTGGTATGAGAGCTTTGGATTCTAGGGTTTCGCTACTCCAAACAGGTCATCGTGGAATTTTCACTATAACTCTTTTTCTGTGATGTTTCAGAAGTCACAAAAAAAACCCATTTGAGAAAAAATCGCGCTAAACCTTGGTTCCCAATTTTAGAGCCTTTTAGGCGATATTTGCAGAGATATGATCTGAGGAAGTTGGTCTTTTTGCAGACTCTTGGATTACATTCAAAACAGGTGACCTGGGGAAAATTGTCATAACTCTCTCTCTGAGCATCGGATTACGATTTCGTAAGAAGTTATAAAAAGAGAACGGACAGTAGTTTCTTGTGTGCATTTTTAGATCCAGAGGTCGAAACAGTGACTCGTCGCATGTCGTACAAGTTCGCTCTACGGAGCTAGTCTATAATCAAGTGACTGTGGGAGAATTTGCAAAACTCTTCCTTGGAGAATCCAATTTGGGTCAGAATTGTGGCATTGGAAAGAGGACACAAAGGGATACTACAGGTCACAAACTTAGAACTAGATGATTGGACAGTACAAAGATACATCAGAGGCAATATCGAGCTCCTACAAAGTGAAAAAAGGTGTGTAGATTTTCTTAAATTTTTGCTTAAGCTTGGTTTGAAAATTTATTTTGAAGGAATTCAAAGGGCATAGTAGAGCATTATTATCGGTAACTGATGCCCGAGGAAAGAAAATGCAAACACCTATTAAGGAACCTGAAAACTCTAGCATGACTCATGAAGAAGAGTACATGATTTATCAAAATTACAAGACCAAGTGCAAAAAATGTCAGCCTCACAAAAGCTAATAGAAGCCAAGATAAATGGCATGGAATCTATGATAAAGGACGTGGAAGCTAAGATGGACGATTGGAAGACAAATTTGAAGGCAGACATGGACGATTTGAAGACGGATTTGAAGACAGAAATGGAAGAATTGAAGATAGATTTGAAAACAAACTTGAAGACAAGCATGACAGATATGAAGACAGATTTGACAAATTTTCTACAAGAAATACTTACTAATGGTGAAAAGGTAGTAAAGGAAACTCATGATGCGAACAAAATGAATTTTAATCATGATTCCATAGACTCTAATGTGGGATCGAAGACCCATCATATTCCAAAAATCGATATGAGGAAGTTTGATGGCAAGGATCCCGCAACATGGATATTACAGATGGAGCAATTTTTCGATCTCAATAATGTGCAAAACACACAAAAGGTACGTATGGCAAATTTATATTTGGAACCAAATCAGTTTGTATGGTATCAATGGCTTTGATCTCGTAAACAATTTATCACTTGGGCAATTTTTACGGAAGAATTGATGCCACATTATGAGGATACAAAAAGCAACACTTTTTTTAGCCAATTGATAAGTCTCAAACAAAAGGGTCAATAATGGAGC
>APFE031331746.1:128302-260033 GCA_000404065.3 Pinus taeda | reverse complement strand
TTGAGGAAGAGCTTGCCTATATAAAGCAAAGGAGATCATTTGGCTTGTGTATGCTTTTGGGTTGAATATCTTAAGATCTGAAATATTGGGTTATTGTTTCAAAAGCTCGATCTATATGAAAGTGAACTAGAAAGTGAATATGTGAAGGGTGATCTCTCAAGCGCTGCAGCTGCGGAAGTGCGGAGGCGCCGCAGGAGGCGCCGCAGGAGACGCCACAGGAGGCGCCGCAGGAGGCGCCGCAAGAGACGCCGCAGGAGGCACCGCAGGAGATGCCACAGGAGGCGCCGCAGGAGACGCCGCAGAAGGCGCCACAGGAGACGCCATAGAAGGCGCCGCAGGAGACGCCATAGAAGGCGCCGCAGGAGACGCTGCAGGAGGCGCCGTAGGAGATGCAACAGGAGGCGCCACAGGAGACGCCACAGGAGGCGCCGCAGGAGATGCCACAGGAGGCGCCACAGGAAACACCACAGGAGGCGCCATAGGAGACGCTGCAGAAGGTGCCACAGGAGACGCCACAGAAGGCGCCGCAGGAGACGCCACAGGAGGCGCCGCAGGAGACACCACAAGAGGCGCAGCAGGAGACGCCGCAGGAGGCGCCGCAGGAGACGCCGCAGAAGGTGTTCTGGGTTTAGTTTTCTGTTATTGTGGATCTGGTTATCTGGGTGACTTACTGGTACTTGATGATCATTTGATATTTTATGGATCCAGTTTGAAAATTTATGAAAAGTGGTCCTTGAAAGAAAAGAAGTAGGGGGTTGTAGCTCCCTTCCAGGAGAGACTGGAAAACGAGAGAGAGTTGTAGCTCTCTGCAGGTTGCAGCCCGCATACTGGTAAAGGATTGCACCAGTACAAGACCATTGTAAAAGGAGTTTCTAATTTGAAAGAAGATAGAGACATATTGCAGCAGGTGGTTTTCACCCACATTGGGTTTCCACCTTATATCTGGTGTTCTTTGATGTGACTGTCTGTTTTTCTTGTTCATGCTCATTGTTTTATGGCACTGATATGCAAAAATAATTCAAAGTATAAATAAGGAAGAATTGTTAAAAGGACTAGATAATACTGATTCACACCCCCTCTTAGTATTATTTTCAACAAAAAGTCTTCTTATAAAGAATTTTTGACTTCTACTTCTACTATTTCTATTTCTGAAACCGACCCAGACCCGAACTGGCATATCCCACCAATTTTACATGCTCAAGTATATAACATGCCATCTTATAAATATTGTGCCTCTTCTCAAATTCGACTTCATTATGTTGATGTAAGTTTTACATCTCAAGATGAACCCATCAAAATCCCCTTGCTTGAAAAGTCACAGATCGACTAGGAAAAATACCAAGGTTTCAAATATTTCCATTTGGGCTTAATCCATTTTGGCCTAAATGCTCTTGTTCGACCATCCATCAATATCAATAGTCTTTGTGTTGTGATATATACTCGGCATAACCAATTAGTTGATGTCATAATAGGAGGCTTTTCTAGCCCTCTGCATGATGACCCTTCCTTGGGTACTACATATCCCAAGCATTTTGTGTCATTAAATGACCCTTAGATCTACAACCTTCTACAAGCTTATATTCATCCCAAAGGTTTTGACATCAAAAACCTATCTAAAATAATTTAGCTCAAAACTTTGACTATTTTTCGCTTTTGCAATGATAGAATGCCCCCACTACAACCCATATCCGTCATACTTCTTAACTCATAAGTGAGGTGGAGTCTTGTTCTAGTAAATTTAAAACTCCTATTACATTTGAATGGACTGGGATCCAATGTCATGAATTTTGGGAAGCTAAATATGAATAATACCGCCAATCAAGTTTATTTAAATATAGGTAGAAGATTTCCAAATCACACCTGATTCCATTTAATGCTACTACCCAATCCTTTCGGTTACCAAACCAAGTTCAAACAACCTTTTGAGACAAGGTTACAGAGTTGGTCCAAAACCATCCTGCAAGCTCTTCAACATAGCTTACTACATAACACCAAGGTCAGCACCAGTAGTGTCCAGCCTGCAATCAGCTGATACAAAAGCTTATTACTGCTACTAATCCATAAACACCTCACGTTCGCATGCTCACTCGGCTACCCTGAGAAGAAAAAGCTAAAACTATCAAAGTTAGCATGGGAGAAGAATCCACCACTATAGGAAGGAACTTGCCTTAGATATCTTTCCAACAGTTTGATGGTGATGGTCAAAAGAAAATGGAATTCATCCCTTACACCACAATACTAGCAACCATTGCGTCTGATACTAACACTGCACAACTTAACTATGCAAATCTTTAGTGCAACCTCAAGTCAAAGAACATTGATGATTTGCATAGTGACATCCTTAAGGTTAAACAAGTAGTCTCTGAAGAAAAGGAAATATGTGAGAATATTTTAGCAAGATTATAATTGTTGGATCACAAGATAGTTGACATATTAGTCCTTATAGTAGCCAATACAAAGTTAGACCAAAGGTTGGCAACTATTTCTAAGGCTTTTTCCATAACTACCCCAATCATCAAGAAGTTAGGATCTAAGATTCAGACCCCTGACTATTATATTTTGCATAAACCATGGAAGTCGTCTATGCTTACAGATAATCCCAAGAACAAGCTTAGGCACACTTTTAGATTTAGCGTAGCTAGTCATAAGCTACCTACGTGGAATTTCAGGATTCAAATAGATGAAGAAGAAGAGATCGAGGTAGCTACTTCAGTCACATCATCCTTCTTGCAACAGGTGCAAGAAAAGGGTCATGCCCTTTAAAAGGACTAATTAAATCAATTCCTTATTTATGTAAAGAAAGAACTAGGTATCCCTTTGCAGATTACCCAAGTTGGTGAAACAACCCACCCCATATCGGTAACAACGATGGGAGTTTCAGCTATGAGTGACTATCCAAGATATGCCACAATAACCCATGTTTTTTCCACATTACCAACCTAAGATCAAAATGGAGAATGAAATGAGTCTCCTCAATAGCTGGGAAATGAAAAAATAGATTGATGACCCTATCCTTTCTCTCTGTAGCATTGCAAAACTCATTATCAATGGATTTGGTGGCTTAGAAAATACATGGTGGCATTATGCCTCAACAGAAGCCCAAGAAGGCATCATTGGCCATAAGGATCTTGTTTTTCAGTTTCTCATTGCTCTATGTGCATAGTTTGTCAGCCTTATAATTGATGAAGATCCAAACCATTACAGTAAATTGTTTATGTCTAACCAGTTAGGCAATTTTGGTCTTATGGAAGATTATTTTTGTCAGATGTAGGATTGGATCATCCAATCCAATTCCTATGCTAATACAACATACCTCAATAGTTATATCAATAGTATGCTTGGTGTTCTTCTGACCACTATCAACAAATATTTTGAAGACAAACATCTTTCTGTGTCAGGCATGACCTTAGCAATGGTCCATGACTACATCAAGAACGTCATTGAAGAACATTGTTTAGCTAAATGGGTTATGACTGACTTCAAGGAGTACAACAAGATATTTTCAAATAATGTTTACACAACAGTTGGCCAAATGCCCAACTAGGGTAAGGGACCCTTAAATCGTGACCCCAAATTCACACTAAATCCAAAGATCCACACAACAAGCATTGATCCTCAGAGACTAAGTTTAAGCCAGAAGCTTACAAGATGCCATATCAGCCTGGAAAAATTCCTTTCAAGAAAAAATGACCATTCCTTCGATATTGAAAGACTCTGGCTAAATGAATGTCCCCAAAAAAAATGGAAGCCAAAGCTAACATATCTATTCGAAGATACATTAGAGCCTACTATGTGGGAATTTTTCTACTGTGATTATGATGAAGACCCTACTAGAGAAATTTATTATCAACAAGATGATTCTAAGGCATATGAGAGAGATGGAAACTGCATTCCTAGTTTCCATGGTAGTTTTGACGATGAAGATAGTTTGCAGTCCTACGGATTTTGTATGTTTTCTATGCCTAACAAGCAGCTTGCAGACTTGAGGCAAGATCTCAAGAAAACACCACCATCGTAGATAAATCTCTACATGAACATTCATGATGCCATCAAAAGAATTGAGGCCACCATGACCACTTTAAACCATCCAGAACTTCATTCATCCATCCAAATGACGACCAAACAAAAGGAGAAGGAGATAGGTTATTTTGTTTCCTCCTACTAGCATCTAGCTTAGTTGTATGCTGACCATCCATCCAATCATCGAGAGCGCCAACTTGTCAAGCGTGACTCCTTCACATCCATCCATTTGCAGATCCACAACAGGCAAGAAATGATCAAATCACTTGCCACAAAAATCTGGGTGCTCAAAGCATGATTGCACTAGATCAAGAAAGAACTTGTTGAATCCTCTGATGATGATTTCGACCATCTAGAAACTAAGGCTCTAGATAGTCTGGAAGAATATTCCCATGTCTCGCCTACACCATATTTTTCCCAACGACCTGATTCACCTTCTTTGTTTGCACTTTATCCTAGTAAGTCGCTCTCTCTCGCTAGTCAAACTAAATTGCATATTCCTCTTACCTTTTTGCCCCTGATTGTAAACCATATTCCTTATATTGTTTACTTGATTTAGGTGCTCATCTTAATTTAGCTCTCCATCTTTATAATCCCCCTTTCTACTGGGAGAAATCAATGGAGGGTCGTCCGAGAGTTACTAGTCTAATTCTTTATCTCCCACATCTGTTAATTGATTTCCCTGTGTCCATCCAAGAGCGTCTAGTTCAATGTACATTCCTTGAACTTGATAACATACCATCCAACATTATTTTAGGTTATGAATTCTTTACCCGTTGGTCTCCCATTTCTATTGACTACCACCAACTCATATTTTCCACGACTATTTCTGGTAAGTCTATACATATTCCTCTCAAACCTATTGTACGTTTTTCATCCCTCACAAGAAAAAAATATAACAACCAAAGCCCGCAGAAGTATAGAAAAATCAAGAATCATTTGTTTCACCATGTCTCATCATCAAGATTATTTGAGAGAAATTTATGAAAAGATTATCCATAAGTGTACTTCGGATATCCCGAATGCTCTCTGGGCACAAGAAACGTATGTGATCGATCTACCATATGCAGATGATATACATTTGAGACCATAGAAAGCATCACCTTATCTGATGAGTCCAAACGAGTTGGATTACTACTAGAAATAGATTATATATCTCTTAGACAAGGGCCTAATCAAACCAGCAAAGAGCCCATGGGCATTCCAAGAATTCTTTTTCAAGAAGCATTTAGAGATCAAAAGAGGCCAACTTTGCATAGTGATCAACTACAAGCCCCTAAATGTAGTGCTAAAAAATATGGCATATCCTTTGCCAAATCAAGCAGCACTTCTCCAAAAACTGAAAGGATGTAACATCTTCAGCAAGTTCTATCTTAAATCAGGTTTCTACCAAATTGGAATATTTGTTAAAGATCATTATAAAATAGCCTTTGTTGTCCCACATGGATAGTATCAATGGAAGGCAATGCCTTTTGGTTTAAAGAAGGCTCCTAGTGAATTTAAAAAAAGATTGGAAACTTTTTTCCATAGCATAGATTGGTTAATTATCTACATAGATGATTTACTTGTCTGTTCCAAGAATATCCAAGAACATCAGAAATATCTCCAAATATTTTGTGAGCATTGTGTTAAACAAGGATTAGCTTTGTCAAAATCCAAGATTGAAATTGGAGTAACAGATGTAAGTTTCTTAGGTTTGAAGATTGATAATGGTACTATTGTAATGAAAGATCATGTTCTTCTAAACCTGCTGAATTTTCCAAAGAAAATCCTAGACAAGACCCATTTGCAACGATTCCTATGTAGTCTGAATTCCATCAGACATTTCTATAAAGGACAAGCCCAATATCTAGTTTTCCTACAACAAATATTGACGAAGTCACCAATCCCATGGAATCAATCCATGACCCAAATGGTGAATCCATCAAGGAGAATGTTTAGAACCTTCCTGCTCTCAAGATTTGGATAGATGAAGGATTTTATGTCGTTGAAACAAATGCACCAAATTTTCATGGGGAGGTGTTCTTCTTGAATGCATAAATGGCACTAAAGAGATTTGCGGCTACACCTCAGGAACCTTTCATGGAGCTGAACTCAATTATCTTTCAAGCCATAAAGAAGTACTTGCAGTCAAGAAAAGTATATCTCATTTGAGAATTTATTTAAAACATGTTAAATTCCTGGTCCGAATCAATCTCAAAATCATGTTGGGCATGACAAAAGAAAACCATGAACTTTCCAATAATAACTTCCACATCATGCGATGGGTAGTCTAGTTAGATGGTTATGACTTTGGTATCAAACATAAGCCTGAATACCCCAACTGCGTGGTAGACCTTCTCACACGTGAAGCAGTGGACCCTCAACTTAAAGAAGAAGCAATAGTTGGCCCATAATAATGTGTTTGATTTGGTCCCCACATGTTGAAAAACTTTAAGGGATGAGATAATGCATGTTTTCCACTTGCACGCCAATATTTACTTTTAACCGACACTCATCAGTCATGTAATAACCAGACACGGGATATGAATATTATAAATGAGTGGTTGTGTCCCTCATAAAATTCAATCTAATTTGTTTTAGTACTTGAGAAACTAGTCATAATTCTCTTTTCCTCTTCTTCATAAGAGTGATTCTAGAGTGTACTTGCAGTGTCATGCTAAGTGTGATTAAGACTATATCTTTTCATTTGCACCAAACTTTGATTTTTATAATTTGCACCAAACTTTACTCCTTATATTCCGACGGCATATAACACATATAAACACATATAGAATCAAATATTTGTGAGAGACTGATACTTTAATTGCACTGAGCATGACACTAGACGCCGCAAATTTTTTCAGTGCCATTTATGCGTTCAAGAAGAATGCCTACCCATGCAAAATTTGATGCATCTATTTCAAGGACATAAAATCCTTCATCTGCTGGGAGCTTGATAGGAGGAAGGTTCTGGACTTTCTCCTTGATGGATTTCACCACCTCGGTCATGGATTGATTCCATGGGATTGGTGACTTCTTCAATATTTGCTTCCGCAGAACTGGATCTTGGGATTTTCCTTTATAGAAACATTTGATGTAATTTAGGCTTCCTAGGAATCATTCCTGTTGGGTCTTGTCTAGGATTTGCTCTGGAAAATTCAGTAGGTGTAGAAGAACATGATCTTCCAGTGTGATACTGCCATTAGCAATCGTCAAACCTAAGAAACTTACATCTATTAATCCAATTTCAATCTTGGCTTTTGACAAAGGTAATCCATGTATAACGCAACACTGAAAAAATATTTGGAGATGTTTATGATGTTCTTGGATATTGTTTGAACATACAAGTAAATCATCTATGTAGATAATTAACCAACCTATGCCATGAAAAACATCTTCCGCTCTTTTTTGAAATTCACTAGGAGCATTATTTAGCTAAGGGGAAATAAACCAACTTGGCTATGATCTCAAAATCATGTCAGGCATGATAAAAGAAAATCGTGAACTTTCCAATAATAACATTCACATCATGCGATGGGCAGTCCAGTTAGGCAGTTATAACTTTGGTATCGAAAAAAATCTCGGATACCTCAACCAGGTGGAAGACCTTCTCACATGTGAAGCAGTGGACCCTTAACTTAAAGAAGAGGCAGTAGTGGGCCCATAATAATGTGCTTGATTTGGTCTACATATGTTGAAAGACATTAAGGGATGAGATAATGCAAGTTGTTCACTTGCACTCGAATATTTACTTTTAACTAACACTCACGAGTCATGTAATAAATCCATGATTAGGATGGAGGCCTTAGGAAGCCCAACAACCTACCCTAATTCCTCCTCCTCAGCCAAAAACACTTTTTGTGGAAAATGAAAACCCCATTTATAATAAATGGGGACCCTTCCAAAGTTTCCTTTATAAACTTCTTGTGCATATGAAACCCTTCTACATTTAAAAAATATTTTAAAATCTAAAAAAAATCATAAATTACATTTAAAACTTCTAAATTTCTAAGTTGTTGGATATTAACATAAGGTTTAATAATATATACTCATCATGGCCCTGCTCGATATATATAAATATGATTGATGTATATAAATAAGCTCAAAGTAAAAGAACCACCACAACCAAGGCATACCATAAATAACACATAAAAACACACAATATTAAGTTTCCAACTTGGCTGACTGACCCACATGCCATGTAACCCCACTAGAGTTTCCCCTCAATATCTTTTTAAAATCCTCACCTTATTTCTTCAAGGATTTATGTACTAAGATGATCTATCCTATCAACCCCCCCTTCCCTCCACACATAACATCCCTTACAAAACAAGTATCTCCACATGTTTTACTTACTCATTAATCTTCCACATAACCCCATACTCACCTTCCCAACAGAATTTATAAGATGCACCACTTGAAAACATTGAGCTTCAACTCCTGAGTTAGACCTTTTTGCATCAATAAACATAAAGCACTTTTGTGAATAATTTTTTTTGAAGGTAATTATCTTGGAGGTTCGAATCAAGGAATTTTAATTTCTCCCTAGGATTTTAAACATCGGGGTAATTCATTCACCATGCAATGCCTCTATTCATCCATGTAGTTATTTCATGTTCTTACTTTACACATAATCTTGCAACCTTCCCCCTAACAATATCGTAAGTTGTTCCTTTGGTTATTTATGGGATTTTTATCACTAAGGTGACCGAAACCTCTACATAGTATTTTATTTATCATGTAACATATGTCATTTGTCTATCATATACCCTCCCTTTCCACATCACCTCAAATATTATCTCCCCAAAGATTTCGTAAAGCATTCCTATTGTTTCTTCTACGATTTTATTCCTGAGGTGGCATGGGAAGCCACATCAAATGATGGGTCACCCTTTACCTCATTCAATTCATGCTACCTATCACTTAATCCAAGTCATCATATCGCTTGCCATGTTGGTAATCATACCCAAACATTTAATTTCATACCTTTTACACCTTTAAATATTTTAATTTCTCCCTATGTAGATTAGTGAATTAACAGTTAGTAAATGATATTACATTGAATTGATGAAGTTTTCATTATTATGTTTTGTAATAATATTTTTGTCCCTCACTGCTGTAAGTAGTTGAAACACTTTTTCAAGTTTTTTTAAGTCTATTGATGTGGGGAAATTGAGGAAAATACAACCCGTTTAAAAACTAGTAAGGCCAATGCTAAAGGAAAGTGGTGAAATTAATACATAAACATTCCTTTTTTTCTGATACAGTCTACACCCTAATGCTAAAGGAAAGCGATGAAAATAATACATAAACATTCCTTTTTTTCTAATACAGTCTACACCATTTGAAACACTTTTTCAAGATCTGTTAAGTCTGTTGGTGTGGGGAAATTGAGGAAAAGACAACCTGTTTAAAAACTAGTAGGGCCAATGCTAAAGGAAAGTGATGAAAATAATACACAAACATTCCTTTTTTTCTGATACAGTCTACACCTTGGGCTCTAACATATCCTCATGGTATATAATTTATAAAGCCTTCAAATATAGATTAACTAAGGAAGAAGACCCATAACCCATAATCCCAATTACTAGAGGCACTATAAATTTTGAGGCAACACTCTAGGACACTAGAAAATATTGTTTACACAGAGTTGACACTTGTCCTATATATTTATATATTATATATATATATTATATAATCTATATATATATATATTATATATAATTCTTTAGGTGATTGAACATTTGGAAATCATTAAGAGGCAATTTATCATCTTCCCTGGCATAGTAATTGGTTCCTTAAAAGTAGAATATAGAGTCAAGGTATGTACAAAATTCTTAAAGATCGTCTTGTCTATGACACTCATTTTTTAAGGGTTTTGTTCAAGAGGAGTGTAATAATATTCAGAAATAACTTTGTAATTTCATTATATAATGGTGGAGAGACATTAACAAGATAAGGAGGAATAATCTCATAAATACTCTATAGTCTCCCTAAACCTCCTTTCAACTATATTTCATTCATGTTATGTATTATTTTTTTCTTTTCAGGATGTCTCACATTTTCTGATAGACTAGATCTCTCTCATCCAAAGGGATTTTGAGGGATTTCATTTTAATTGGGATAAAATATTGTCCAATAATATTTCTCAACGTATTCTCTCATTTCAAGAAAATAAAATTTTCATTTATAATGCTCCTTTCTACATGTTAGTTTTCATGATGGATGTCATTTGTTTAGCTATGGACTTTCTAGAAATGGGATGGAAATGGACAGTTATTGATCCCCTTCCTGTTCACCTTTACCAAAATAAATTGTGGGAATATAAGTACTTTTACCATTTATATCAAATTTTCTATCTTTCCGTAATCCCCATCTACCACATAATTTTCAACTCTAAACCATTGAGGATGCCCCAAGATACTATGGATTGTTTGTCTAGGAATGGTTATTAGTTCTGAAAGGTGTATTTTACTTATATTAGAGTTTGGGTAAGTTATGTTTCTCCGCACATCTTGCAACTATATATCCAAAACAAACTCTTGAGGAAAGAATATTCCTATCAAATAGTGGGAAAGTGGGTAGTCCTTGACCTCAAAATGGCTTCAAAGAAGATTTGGCCTGAGTTTCCCTTTAAATATTAGTATTTTCAATATTCAGAATTTGAATAATGAAGAGAAATAATTTATGTTGGATTAAGGGGGCCTAACCCAGGTTTAGAGTTGTTCACACCAACCAAAAAAACACTAACTTTTGGCACTTTCGGCAACAACTTGCACAATGCAGGCCATAGTCTCACCCGAAGCAGTATTGGGGGATGCTAGAATTAAGTTTTTACATCCAGGGAGATGTTTTAAGTTTGAGTAGTTCAGATCTACCTTCACGTAGTTCAGTATCCTTCTAGGGCTTGCTACTATAACTCAGGCAAAATGGCTTCTAGACCTCTGCGAAGTTCTATGATCAGTGTTTACAGACCTCAAATAGGAAAATTATCTACTTTCATGAATCAATAAATAACCCTAGATTTGCCTTCACACAAATCTATCGAATTCATTAGTAAACATAACAGAAATAACCTTAAACTTCATGAACACATATAATTACTTAAAACATGCATAAATAAGATAGGTTTAGTAGTTTTGCACAACATTCATACAATATTCCATGAAAACATATTACTGAGCATAGAATATAACATAAGAGGATTTGACAATGATACCCAAAGGTAAGATAATTCTTCAAAACCACTCTTTATTCAATTCCAGCATTCAAATTACAAACTTCTCCACCCTACGGACTCAGTTACAGGGGTTTGTGCAGTCAATTACAGAATTACTAAGGCCTTTTGTGCACTCAACTGCATGAGCCTTCCCCTTCTCGTCTAAGTAAAAGAAGAAGATCCTTCTATCTTAGCATTTTCATAAAAAAACCCATTCAAAGTTCATAATTCTTCATTCCATGTTATCCCTAAGAGTTGTTATGACTCCATTGTTTATAGCCTTCTTCCATACAATACCATGGTCCGCGTACCATGGGAGAATCTTAAAATAATCCCAAAACAAGGGGCTATAATCCCTTTGATTCCTATCTAGTTGCACACTCCACATCCATATTTCACAGAGACTTTACATTCTTTACAAAAAAATTTACAAAATTGGGTTAAACTAACCCTAAAAATGAACCTAGGGACCCTAACCCAACATCACTACAACACAAATGTGGTGAATTTCCCTCAAGTCACTAAGATGGCACCTCCAACTTGTTGTTGAGGCCACCCAACTCACCCTATAATGTTACGACCTCAACGGTGCTCTGCACTACTGCCTGTTGTACTTCCTCGACCAGTTCATATGTTGTCAGGCCTTCCACTACTAGGATCATTGTCCTTTGAGACTGCTGCAAGAATTTTAACATTTCTCGAAGTGATAAAGTAAGTCAGTAGGATTCCTCTAACCACAACTTCAATTTGGCCTTCAGAAGGGCCTCTTTCCTTTGTAATTATTATGTCTATGCTTGCAGCTTCTTGCCTTCCTACAACTTCATGAGCCGCTACGCTGATGCCAAAGTGCACGTAGTATCTCAGAATTCATCATAGTTATGTTGTGTCTCTCTGACATATGTGTTCAACCTATGCAAGTTTAGGTCCTCCTACAACTTGGTCCACAATTCAATATCTTGATCAAACATCTTGGTGCAGTCTATGACTGCAGTATCTAATGTGCCCATATTCTCCTTGATTACTGCTCCACATTGCTCCTGAACCTCTGGCAGTCTAGTTGGTTGCAACTTTAACTGTAGCTTGGATATATTCATTTGAGAGTTAAAGGTAACCCTGCTGAATTCATCCTTTGATGCACGTACTACAACAACCAATTTCTTTACTTTTTTTCGAAGCTTCAGCATCCTTCGGGATGTTCAATTCTAGCACTATGTTACATGCCTGCTCGATCATTGTCTCCACACTCTAACTTCATGTTTGTTTCTCCTCCTTTGCCTTCAACACCTATGCTTTATCTACGAACATTTTTTCATTTTTTACCTTAAACTCACTTATGACTATGAGGGCGCACTTCTCTCTAATCCTAAACTCATCTAAATCCCCCTGATGTAATGCATGGAGAGTGTGAAGCGACAACGTGACCAAATTCACTCCCATGTTCTTCATTGTACTGAGCACACCATACGATCCTCATCTGATTTCATGCATATCAATCCTTTGGGTGAAGGAATGACTTTGAGATCTAGAGTCCATTCCATCTCTGCAACTGTCCCGCTCGCTTGCATGATGCTTTTCTGAATCCTGCTAGTCTGGATCAATAGCTCACATAGATCCTTTTGGCCACTCCCCAATGTTTTCGTATACTATTTCTCGAACTGCTGCAACAACTTAGTTTTCGTGTCTCTAACCTTATCGCTGATCTCATCAAGGTCACCCTCTCTAAGTGCCATTAGGTCAATGTGCGCCTGCTGATCAAACATATGCTTTTTTTGTTGTCCACTAGTCTACTCCTTCCTGTGCCTCTTCAAGGTGAAAGGAGTGCTCTACTCCTCTTCACCGCCTTCTTCCTACACTGAAATATCCTACTCATCCGTGTGCTACAAAGTTCAGTCTTCAATGTCTTCTGTCTCCATGTGTTATTTCTCATCTCATGCATTTGTAGAACGCTCCTTCTTTGCATGTTACTTCGCAGTGCGTTCTTTTTCCACAACGACCTTGTCAACGACTTCTTTCTTCTTTTTCTCATTCATAGCCAATATTTCCTTTTGGTTTCTTCTTTACGCTTCTACACAGCGGTCCACTATGCAACAAAGCTTTCTACACCTTTACTACTTCCTACACCAAGCTCCATGGATTTGCGCCACTTGGTTAGCCAACTCCACACAATCTCTTGCACGTTCGTCTCAGATACCAAATATGGAAGCTTGTGTCATAGGTGTTTTAGGTCCTTCTATGCTTTGATTTCCACACTGTGGAAATTGGCCTTGAACTCTACATAGGTCTTCAATTTCTCAAACAAGGTTGGGGACAACCTTGGCCTCTGACTGATAACCATGTGAAGGTCCATCTCCATCAGAATCCATAAAATATTTAACTCCTTCATCCTTTCCGAATCCTTTTCTGCCCACAACAAAGCGAACCTTGTTGCCTCAAGTATGTCTTTTAGATGTGGGGGAAACTGACTGTCCTTCGACAATCTCCAAGCTACTAAAACAATAGACAGTAACAAACATGCACAGTGAAAGGGCTTGCTCTCTTCTTGAGATTTGTGGAAGTTAGCGAGGAACTCCTTGCATAGATACTTCGCCCAGTTGTATTGAACTCCCTTTGCACACTAGGTAGCTAGTGATAACACCGGTGCCTAAACTTCATCCGCTGGGAATTTCCTCATGATTTTCCTCGCAAGAATTTGGGCGGCGAATTTCACCACTTGGTCTTGAGTAGAGAGGATAGAATATCCACACGACTTCTTAATGAACCCATATTCAGCCTTCATTTTTTCTACTAATTCTTTCTCTCCACTTTTCTCTCCAAACGCCTTGCAAGGGTCCACCCCTTTGTAAGGTATTTTTGTGATTCGATGAATTAACATGTTTGTAATCAGGATGGGATCGCTAAGCCATAGGCACCCATCATGCACTAGTGTGAGGAGCTGGTGCACACACACTTTTTTATATTCGATCTATGAAAATGTAGATCGCGGAGTATGTGCAACAACCAAGCCTGCTCAACGCCCTTGACCCACACCATAGGTTCGAATCGTGTAACCCCAGTATCTTCATAGTAAATTTTAGTCATATACTTCTTGGTCACCAAATGAGGGAATCTCTCGTGGTATGCAAGGTCATAATCCTCCATTTTAAGTATTGGAATGCCTGCTACTGTTGTGCCTTCAAATTCCACATGTTCAGGTAACATGGGTGTTGAAACTGTGAATTTCCCAAAATATAGTTCCTTGGGAACTTCGGTTTTTCCCTTCCACAGATGGATATACTCTGGGAGCCTTGTGATAGACTCTCCCTCCTCGGCATCCACTTCTTCCGCACCTTAGTATTCTTTCTCCTCCAAATTGACCACTTTCTCCAGTTGTTTATCTTTCTTTTCCTTTTGTCATACCTCTTGGGTCTTCCTTGGTGATTGTCTCACTGACATTAGCTTCTTCTGTTTTTCTTTAGCAGTAGATTTCCTTGGCCTAAGCGATCTCGAAGTGGTAGGCATAGGGGTTGATCTTTACGTACTTGAACTCTCAAGGGCCGACAAATCAGAAACAAGGGCTTCAGAACTTACGACTTCTATGGGGTGTGTAGCAGTCATCTATTCTATGAACAACTCTCGGGCTTCTACAGTGTAGTTTTTGAATGAGGGGTGCAACACGAACTCCTCCAAGAATTGACAATTCATAAGCTTCAAACAAAAAATCACCTTGACAACTCTGAGAATGAAAAGTGTTCTTCGGCAGACCAACACGCATAATTTATAGGAAGTTTTGTCTTAAAATTTGACAGCCCCCCCAAATAATAATAATAAATGCATCTTTGGTAGAATATCTCCAAGGATATTCACCATAAATAGGGCCTACCCACTCCTCTTAATTGATTTTTTGGCCATCAAATCATGAACGGTAACCTTAACAACTACTTTTGGACCCCTCTGCATGGCACCATCCACCATGGCATAGCTCATCCAATGCAACTTCACATGTAAGACTCGTGTATTCTGTCATGTCTCCTCCCTTCTTCATTCTTCACTTCGTCGGGAAGTGTATTTTATAGTCCTGCAATCCCTTACATTTGCCTAGAATACTAAGACTGTCCTGTTACCATATAGTCATTGTGCCAGGGCACGATCCCCTGTGTTCAACTTCAGTCTACTTCTGTTCACTTTCCCAGGGAATGGTTCCCCATTTAGCTTTGTGAGCTAAACTATGTCACCATCTGAGGCCTTCTTAATAACATATGTCCCAAACCAATGCATTTTAAATTTTCCTGGAAATTTTGTGAACTTGCTGTCATATAACACTAAATCATTTACCTTAAACGTGCATAGCTTAATATGCCTATCATGCCATGCTTTCTCACACTCCTTTTGCATTTTTTGATGAAATCCTGTAAGAAATTTGTCTTCTTGTAACTCCATCAGTTGTGCGAGCCATTCCTCTAAGGTGTCGTGATTCGCCATGTTTGTTAAAGCTATAATATGTAGACTAGAAACAATATAGTCGATAGGAATGACTGCTTTAATCCCATAGACCAACTTGAATATTGTTCGGCAATAGGTACATGCATGTCTGAATCATTCTTCTATGTGTTGCAAACCTTTGTCAATGGACTCTCCAAAATATTGTTAAAAGATTCCACCATTCCATTTGCCTGTGGGTGATAGGGCGTTCTTTTCTGATGATACACCTGGAACTACTCAAGCATCATGCTAATAGTTTCATTCAAGAAACGAGTATCCCTATCACTCATCAATATCTTAGCACAACCAAACCCAGTCAATACATATTCAAACAAAAACTTCGTATTAGTGGTCATTGTACAATCCTTCACTGGCTACGCTTCCACACATATGGTTAAATATTATGAGGTAGTGATGATATACCACGCTCTTGTCTTCTTTCCTGGCAGCTGGATAGGACCGATGAAATCCTTGGCCCATTGATCAAAGACTTGCAACGAAACCTATGGATGTAATGACATTTCATCTCTTCGTGAAGGTTTCCCTGTCCATTGGCAAGCATCGCATGCCTTGCAATGCTCCTTAGAATCCCTATGTAAAGTAGGCCACCATAACCTAGTGTGTAAAATATTCTGCATGGACGCTTTTCCGACATAGTGGCCTCCTACCACTCCTTCATGGACTTCGGCTAGGATACTAGTGCATTCAAACTCTAGAAGATACCTTTGCAGTATCTCATCCATTCCCATCTTATACAAATTACCTATAATCACCGAAAAATTTGTAGCACGGACTACTAAGTACTTCTTTTGCTGAGTGAAACACCTTCAAGAGTAGTTTGTGTTGTTAAAAACTTATTTATATCAACAAAGTGATCGTCCACGAAGTGCACCATAAATATTTGCATATCCAGCAATCCTTCCCCCAAACTACTCGATTCTTCCCCTGTTTCAATCCTTGATAGATGGTCTGGTCCAACATTCCACCTTCCCAGCTTCACAATTACTTCAAAGTCATATTCCTGGAACAACAGTAACCATTGGCATATCCCCCCCCCCAAACATAGGCTTATTGACCATTTACTTTAGTGCGGAGTGATCTGTATACATTTTAAAGTGTCCACCCAATAAATAATATCTAAACTTTTGTAGCACATAGACAACCACCAACCCTTCGCGCTCTGTCGTGGAATAATTCTTCTCATCTTTGGATAGCTTTCTACTCACAAAAGCTATCGCATGATCAATATTGACCTCACCTGCATGTGTTAATACCACTCCAAGCGCAATGAAAGAGGCATCTACATGCACATGGAATTATTTCTTCCAGTCCAGAAATATCAAAATAGGCATTGTCACGATCTTTTCCTTTAAGACATCTAAATTGTGGTGACATTCTTCATCCCTGCTTACATACAAAATGGCCAAGAAAAATTCCAAAAGGAACACAGAATAAAAAATTCTTCAAATTTAGCATGATCTGATACCTTCGACAAGTATCCAGTCATAGACTCACAACATGGTGCTTTACTAAGCTAAACATAGTCTAATCATCAAAGTACACTTCCAAGAATTTATGAATAAACCTGTTGAATGCTGCTATCACGACCTGGGAAAATATAGTAGGCATGTTCTTCAATTTGAATGGCATAACTATGTGTTGAAAGAAACCCCACTCCGTCACGAAGGTTGTCTTTCTTCGATCTTACGATGTGACCTTGATTTGATGATATCTCAAAAAACCATTAGTAAGTGAATACAACTCTTGACCACCAACATTTTCCAACACTTCATCTGTGAACAGCATAGAAAATGGATCATGTACACATGCATCATTCAACTTCCTTAGATCTATGCATATCTTGATTTCACCTTTTTTTTCATCTCTTGGACCGCCATAGGGCTTACCCAATCAGATTACTCAATAGGTTCGACAATACCAGCAGCGAACATCTTATCGAGTTCTTGGCACACATTTTCCTTATACTTTGGATTCAACCAGAGGCCACTGCTTAATAGGCTTCACATTATGTTTTAATGTAATCTTCATAAAACCCAAATCTTCTACAATCCCTTTCAGATCTGATAAATTCATTGGAAATAAATCCTAGCACTTGCGCGTTAGTTCGACCACCTTATTAAGTGTATCATCATCAAAATAGTCTCCTATCTTCGCGAACATAGGTTCTACTTCAGATCCAATATTTACATGTCCATTTTTCAAAGGTTCTGATATATTTGGGTTCGCCACCTTCGGTCCTTCAACTTCGCGCTCTCTTTCAATCTCCAGAATTTTAATATTCCACGGAACTTCATCATCTTGTTCAGTAGTCACATTTTAGCATTCTAGTGCATGGCACAGTTGTGTACCCCAATCAAGATGAGCCCATTCTACTGGTTCCTTTGGCATTCTGAATATAACTACTTTTATCTCCTTGAGCACTTCGTTAATACAGACAAACCCATCCTCAAAGCTAAAGTTAGTAAGAAGCTTTGTCTTAAATTGTCCCATTCGTCTATTCCATGGTGAAGCTCCATTTCCATATACTAGTTCATTGGGATTGTATATAGGGTATGACAGAAAATATGCAACCATTCTGGTTGTGGTTTTGTTCCCGAGGCCTTGGTCAATCATGCTAAATGATCACGCGGATCATTCTTTCCACTGTATTTTTCTGTCATCGAAGTATTTGCATACCCAAATCTTCACTTCATCATTCTTCTATATTATTTTCATCTAGTAAAGTTCTTCTTCTGCGTACCCCACCAACGGTTAGGCGTCGCACGCAATGCCAATTCCAGTGCTTAGAGTCCATTCTCTTCTGATACTTCCCTTTCAAATTCATCCAAAGACAACACAACAGTCAACCCATCATAATGTGGAATATTTGTTACCTCAGTTGAGACAAAATGCAATGATTTGGTCATCATATTGCAACGAAGCATGGATACTTCATGTAGTCCATTTTTCTAGTCCTCGAATTGTTCCTCCAAGTCTGAGGCGTAGGAGCTATCCATGTCCCATGAAATTTTTCCATCAACTATGGGATTGAACCAATATTTATCTCACGTTGTTATCTTGTATATCTGATCCAGGTCATCATCACCTTCTACATAGTTGCAGACATGTTCAGTATAATGCGCTCCATCTCCAGGGTCTAGTGGCACTACAACCCTAAGCTAATTCTTCACAAATTACATATTCCTCTTCTTCAAGTTTCTTACCCTATTCATATCAATAGCCCAATCAATCCTTGGTATCACAAGGTAGGGGTTACTGTCATCCACTATCTCAATGACCTCAAAGTTAGCCAACGCTCTCATCCCTTCAATGTCCACCGTTACACCATATAAGTGCACCATCAGAATAATCTTCTACTCATTTGCGATGTGCAACTGAATAGGGACCACTACAACACAGGTCTCCCCATAATATTCCATGTCTGCCTAGGCAAGACATTCGCATCAGAATCCGGATCCATGATTACCTGGTCCATTTCATATTCACCTAGCCTCATCTCACGCCCTGTTCATGTCTTACGCTTAGAAATATTTATTATTATGCATTGTTTAGCGAGAGTCTTTTATTTATTTTCACACTTGTCAATTAGTTCTTGCAACCCTTCTACTGCTTTTTGGTCATGCAATAACTTCATACATGTCTCCAAAAAAGAAGCTAGAACTGAATGATCTACTTCTTATGTTGCACTAGCCTCAAGTGCTTTCTCCTAACTTCCTGAGGTAGAATACTCAGTGAAGTTATTCTTAGCCTCCATGAAGGTCTCTACAGTGCCATTAAGATCAAAATATACTTCCTTCTTAGTAGCCTTGTGCACCCATCTATATTCCTGAGACTGCTTTCCTTTATTTGCACCAGTCGTCATGCCACTTCTCAGCATGATATTTATGTTCTGATCCTCTTCGCGGGGTTTAACCCTCATCATCTGAATGTTCTATGTAGGATGTTGTGGTTATTCCTTCTTTTCCTACATCTTTTCCAAAAGGACTCAACATTCCTCTGTGACATGGTCAAACTGTTGACAATACTAACATGATGGATGTGTGAGATTTGTACAATCTTGTGTGAACTACTCGGCTTCACCACAATTATAGAAGATTACCTTCGCATGCCCTCCACTTAGTCCAATGCTCCTTCCTCATCCCTGCCCTTGGAATCCTCCATGTGTAGCCCCTTCGCCTTGATTCGGAGGTCAATTATCTACCTGCATTTTGTAGGTAAGGGTTCTATCCATCATCAGCTCATAACTCCTACAATGGTGTTCATCATGTCCTACTGACTTACAATAGTTGCAAAACAACTGCTGAGGTGTCTATATAAATTTTTGTAATAAATGGTCACTATCAGTAGCATGCTACCTTGTAACCTCTTAGATAGTGCACCATAACACTACTCCCTTGCTTGTCCCAACATTGTTCTTTGGTTTCAGGGGAGCAGGACCTCCCCCTATAATATAGTTCTTATATACTGGGGAATGATCATTATCATGTCCATAACTCAGACATTTCAGATAGTAGATCTCAGCGCGTACCTTTGGCTATGCTTCCCTTCCTTTCTTCAAGCTCCACAACTTCAAGTGTAGGCTTTCCAGCTGCGAATGAATCTGTTTCTCTCCAAGGTTCATATCCTGAATATGTAATGCATCCAGCCTCATCGTGATCTCTAAGGCTTCTTATTGTGTTGCTATTTTCTATTGTGACTAAGGTATTCTTAAATGTGGAAAAAGCGATACTATAAACCAGTCTCGATGCTCGGAATATGAGATTAACATATTAGACTGCTTGCTGAGGCACTTCAAACTCTGATCAAAGTCCCAAGGTGTCTCATTAAACTTCTGTCGGATTTCCTTAAATTCAATTACTGACTGCACCTTTAGCTTAGGCTTACTAAACTCCTTGTTCAAAGCTAGCTAGGTATCCGCCAACGTCGCGATGGGGTTATTAGTGCAATACTTGACTTACCATGTTAATGCGCGATCCTGCAAGGTTGTAACCAATTGTTCTTTCTTAATATTATCATCAGTAATCTTCTATGTTATCCAAACAATATCTGCGACAAACCAAAACTCTTTTGGATGTTTTCTCCCTGATCCTTTAAAAATCAGAATTTTCATTGTGTTCCCCATGTTGAATGGTGGGAGTGGAGGTGGAGGTGTAGGTGAAGGTGTATTAGGCGAAGGTGGAAGAAGTGGCGGAGTGGATGGATGAGGTGTCCTCAGAATACCCTATGTTATTAACTTAACTACTCTTCATGACATAGTCAGCAATGTCCTTTCATCATCCCTTGAAGGGGGTTCAATGAGCAGACTATATTCTAGGCTAGATCCTCTTTCTCTCCTAAGGATCTCCTGCTTTGCGTAGCCCCAAACATCAAGGTAACTGCATAACCCTCTTTTCACATAACAACATTTTAATCCAAGTCTATAGTGATTTCAAATACCTACCTCGCAGTCCTTTAAAAATTCTTCATTCTACTTCAATATAGTTGATGTTACTGTCGATCGTGAAATAAGTCACAAAGCTTCCCAATGTGTGATCAATCCAATGATCCACAACCTATGTGATATTGCTTCCTAACGTCTCCAGACATCACACCAATTTAGGAATCCACACTATACGGCCTTAAAGCCTCCATGTCCATTAACTATTGACCAATTTAGACAACCATTGGTATATTTCTTCATAGAAGAAACAAAAGAATGCATCGGTTTCGTCTGTATACAAAAATCTCTGCAACCACTTCTCCTTGGATAACTTAGGGCTCCTATTCTCCTGAGCCACGAATGCGTACGATTTTCAGTCAATCCACTTATCAAGCTTTATATTCGTAGGAAACCATTTATCACATAGACCTCAAAAAGATCTCGGTCTTGGCAACAAAACCAATTTTTGGCTTAAGGGGGCCTGACCCAAGTTCAGAGTTGTTCATGCCAACAAACAAAACCCAACTGCTGGCCCTTTTGGAAACGACCCGCATAGTGCACATTCCACTATCACCCTAAGCAATATTGGGGGATGCTAGAACTAGGTTTCTGCATCCAGGGACATGTGATAAGTGGTTTTTAAGTCTCTGCAGTTCATATCTTCCTTCATGCAGATTGGTATCCTTCTAGGGTTTGCTACTATAACCCGGGTAAAATGGCTTGTAGACCTTCATGAAGGTCTACGATTAGTCTTTACACATCTTAAATAGGAAAATTATCTATATTCATGCATCAATAAATAACCCTAGATCTTCCTTCACGCAGATCTATCCAATTCATCAGAAAACATAACATAAATAACTCTTAACTTCGTGAACACAAATAATTACTTAACACATGTGTAGGAATTTACAGGGTAAGTTCCTCAGACAGAACACCAAAGGACACCGCTCACAAATAGATCACAGATCAATACACCAGTATTTTTGACGTGGTTAAAACCCTCGAAGAGGGAAACAGTCCATGGCCTAAGCTAATGCGGCCACTTCAGGCAATTTATTAATACAAGAATTAAATTTTAGATAAGCTTCTCTCATGAGCAGTCAACCTACAAATGACCCTCCATTCTCTTTAAATAGAGATCATGGACCAATCGGGTGTTAAGCGACGGATCAAGTGTCAGTAATACCGAGGAGAGAATGAACCATTAGATCACTACATATCGTGACCGTCGGATTGTATGTTACAAAAGTACATAGTAAAGAAACACACTTTACCTAACTCTACACTAGACCAAGTTATACTTAACTATTTCCTATGTGTCGGAATATCCCAAAAACATGCATAAATAAGATAGACTCAGTAGTTTTTCACAACATTCGTACATTATTCCATGAAAACATATTATTGAGAAACAAAATATAACATAAGAGGAGTTGACAATGATACCGAAATGCAAGATAATTCTTCAAAATCAGTATTTATTCAGTTGCAACATTCAAATTATAGACTTCTTCGCCCTATGCACTTAGCTGTAGGGGTCCACGCACTCAGCTACGGACTTACCAATGCCTCCTGTGCACTCAGCTGCATGAGCCTTCCCCTTCTCGCCTAAGTAGAAGAAGAAGAGCCTTCCTTCTTGAGCACTTTCCCAAAACAACAAAACAAATTCAAAGTTCACAATTCTTCATTCTAGGTTATCCCTAAGGCTCACTATGACTCCACTACTTATAGCCTTCTTCCATGCAATACCATGGTCTGTGGACCATGGGAGAATCTTAAAAATGACCCAAAACAAGGGGCCACAACCGCTTTGACTTGTATCTAGTTGTGCTCTCCACATCCATATTTCGCAGAGATTTTACATTCTTTACCAAAAAAAAATTACAAAATTGGGTTAAACTAATACCAAAACTGACCCTAGGGACCCTAACCCAACAATTGAAAACATTTTATACCACAAAATTGGCCATAATTACTATGAAATGAAATGATCCTACTAAATTAATTAAGAAAATAACTATAGCTAGAGGCATTAGGAAATATGTCCATTAGAGTTCTCCTTATGATGAAATGTTTTGTGGAGCTAATTATTTTTAAGTTGTTTGTATAAAAGCTAAACATTTATCTCTATATGACTATCATTAATTTCTAGATTACATAGATACTAGAAGGGCCGCATATCCATCAATTTTATTACAAATTCTAGGAGACGAAATAATAGTAAAAGCTACATATTCTTCAACATAGAGATCCAGTTCACAAGAAACTATACATGTACAAGTTTCTCCTATTTTTTTCTCATGAACCCAAAAATTCACAAGATCCAGGGTATGTCAACATTATACATGACTGATAGGTATCTTAGAATATCACTTCACAATCTCCTAAGAGAACAAAAGAATCAACTATGTTAGAAGCACATACTAAAAATACATTTGGGCAACAATCATCTTCCTCTCTTCCTAGTGTTCTTTGGTCTACTCTAGTGGAATATAGTGTATTGATTAAGGAACATATCAACATTTTACAAGGTTAAAAGAAAATATGAGTGTCTCTTGCTCCTATGCCTCAACTTGGAATAGAGGAAATACCACCTGTCTAATTCTTTTATAGGTTTCAACTCAAATACATTCTCAAGAAACACATAAAGAAAAGAAATATCATAGAAACCACATCCCTACCAACAACCTCTTTAAAGTTGGTTTGGAATGGATCTTAACTTACTCTTGATAAAAACATATCAAGAATTAACTGTAAACACACAGGCTTATACAAATTCTAACATTGTGATGGAAACCAAAGTAAAGGAATTTATTGCTTAGAATATTAAGCGAATCAATCAGATGGAGCAAGAGTCCTCCTAAATTAAAGAACAAATGCAATTTCATATTTCCCAAGTCCAAAGTTGGTTCAAAGTTGAGAGCTCATAGAAAGATACACAAATCAAATAATTACAAATGAAGGTGAAAGTGTTATGAAACCAACTCAGAAAAATATAGAAAATATAAATCAACAACATAGAAATCATCCTCTTCGAGGGGAAACCTCCTTTACATTACACAAATGAATAATTCTTGGATCATACAAATGAAAAAACCTCCTATCTATATATAGGAGTCTAAGCGGTCACAATATAATCAAACCTGACATAACAATAATAATATAAGGGCACAAAAATAACAATAGTGGGCTTCTATGGGGCACAATAATAACAATATGGGGACAATAGGGGAACAACAATAACAATAAGGGCTAAAATGAAAATTGTAATGGGGGAACACTAATATTATAGGGACCTAACATGCCTCTCTCCTTCAACGAAGTGTTGTCCTCAACATGGGAGTAGATATGGATGCTACATTATAAAAGTCTTGTCCTCCCACGTGGAATCTTCAGTGGGTAAGTTCATCCACTTGATGAGATACTCTGAAATAGATCAGTTTCGTAGATATCAAATTCTTGTTTCTATGACTGCTTCAGGTTCCAATATGATTTTTCCTTCCTCATCAAGTTCTAGAAATATTTCTTAAACTCGGAGATTGTCACCTATAACATTATTTAAGCATGAAACATGGAAAATTGGGTGCACTTGAGAAGCTGCAAGAAGATTCAGTTTGAATGCCATAGTACCTATCTTTTGCAACACCTTGTACGGACGATAATACTTTGGTGATAATTTACTATCCTTCTTAGCTTTCTTGAGGGATATTTGTTTATATAGTTGTAGCCGTAGGAATACCCAATCACCTACATGAAAACTTCTTTTGCTGCAATGTTGATATGCCTGTTGTTTCATCCTATTTTGTGCCAAGGTGAGGTTATCCTTTAAGAGTTGAAGAACTTGTTGTCGATGCTCGATGTGATCTTCCACTAATTTAACCTTATAATTTTCTCTTAAATATGATGTGATGTGAGGCGGATAACATCGATAAAGCGCCATAAATGGGGTCATTTTTGCTTTAGTATGGAAGGAAGTGTTATACCACCATTCAGCCAGAGACAACCAATTGACCCATTGTGTATGTTTATCAGATACAAAAGAAGGAACATATCCTTGCAAAAATTTGTTTAATATCTCAATTTTCCCATTAGATTGAGGATGATAATATGAGCTATGAGCCAACTGAGTACCAACACAACAAAGTAATTCTATCCAAAAATTTCAAGTCAAAATGAGATCTTTGTCGCTTACAATAGTCTTTGGGTTGCCATGTAGCTTTTGAATTGTTTCCTTAAATGTAGTAGAAACTGTACTCACTTTAAATGGATGAAATAATGCAAAAAATTGTGCATACTTGTTAATTATGTCAACAACCACCATGATAACAATTTTTCCTTCGGACTTGGGTAAAGCTATGATAAAATCCATTCAAAATGCCTGCTAGCATTGACTTCGAATGGATAAAGGTTGTAATAGACCTAGGGTCTTAATTGTTTCAACTTTATTTTGTTGGAAAACTAAACATTTTGCCACAAACTTTTGAATATCCGATTTAAGGCCATCCAAAAAAAATCATTCTTAACCTTGTGTTAAGTTTTCAGAAATCCTGAGTGCCCTCCTAAGGGAGAGGTCTGCAATTCCATAAGAATCTTTTGTTTGAGTTGGGAATTCTTTCATAGGTATAAGTGATCTTTGTACCATAACAAATCATTTTTCCAACTAAATGTATCAAATGTACTGGGATCCTGTTGTAAATTTTGAATGAGTTCCCACACTTCGTCGTCATTATTCCATTCATCCCCTGCTTTGTTTATCCAATCTGGTTGTATAATAGAAATGGTGCAAAGAAATTCTTCCACATCCTGATCCTCTTGAGAGTGCATCTGCCACAACATTTTTCTTCCAATTTTTGTAGATGATTTGAAAGTCATAACCCAACATCTTTGTGACCCATTTTTTCTGCTCTTCTAAAGATAATGTATGTTCTAAAGTATTTGAGACTATCATGATCCTTCTTTACCTTGAAGTATCTTCCCATTAGGTAGGGTTTCCATTTCTTAAGTGCATGTAGTATTTCCAAAATTTCCTTCTCATAAATAGCTTTGTGTAAATAATTTCCTTTGATTGGACGACTTTTCAAAGCAATGGGTCTTTCTTCTTGCATTAAAATGGCACCAATTCCATTTCCTGAGGGATCACATTCCAAAATAAAGGTTTTTGTGAAGTTTAGCATAGCTAAGACTGGTACATGGCACATTTCCTCTTTAAGATGTTCAAAGTCCTTTGTTGCTTCTGGAGTCCATGAAAATTCATATTTCTTCAATAATTTTGTTAGTGGTGCTTATATTCTCCCACAATTCTTAACAAACTTGTGATAATACCCTGTCAACCCAAGAAATCATTGCATATGCTTTATGGATGTGGGGATTTTCCATTCCTTAATGGTTTTAATTTTTCTAGGGTCTACCTTAACAACTTCATGAGATATAATATGACCCATATATTCCACCTCTTTTACTCCAAAGAAACATTTGGAGATTTTTGCTTATAATTGTTTCTCCTCCAATAGTTTGAGCACCCTGTCAACATGTTAAACATGATCCTTCCAAGACTTGTTTTAGATTAGTATATCGTCAAAAAATACTAACAAAAAATTTCTAAGGGTGGGTTTGAAAACGGAATTCATCAAACCTTGAAATGTAGAAGGTGCATTGGTAATGCTAAAAGGCATGACCAAAAATTCATAATGACCCTCATGAGTTCTAAATTTTGTTTTCGGAATGCCTTCCGTCTTCATTCTGATTTGATGATATCCTAAATGAAGATCCAACTTGGTGAAGTAAATTGATCCATGCAATTCATCCAATAATTCATCAACAACAAGGCTGGGAAATTTATCTTTAATAGGGAGCTTGTTGATCTCCCTATAATCTGGACACATGCACCATGATCCATCCTTCTTGTGAACTAATACTACTGGAGCAGAGAAAGAACTTTGACTAGGTTGAATTATACCAGCCTCTAGCATTTATGCAACCATACATTAAAATTCAATCTTTTGGGCATAGGGATATCTATAAGGCCTAATGTTTGGAGGAACACTTCCTAGAATCAAATGAATAACATGATCATTGTCATGAATAGGTAAGAGGAATTTGGGAGTCTCGAATCACTTGGATTGATTGTCCAAGACTTTTTGGAGATCTGGAGAAATAGATGATTTCGATGTGGGAACCTCTAGTGAACATAATTGTGCAATTACACCTCATTGTTATTTCCTTAGAAGCTTTTTCATTCCATTAGAACTGATTATATTTCTTGGTTTCCCTGCAATACCCATTAATTCAACTTCCTTTCCTTCTGAAGAAAATTTGATGAAAAGTTATTGAAAATTAAAGGATATTTTACCCAAGTATTGTAGCTACTGGACTCCTAATACATCATCAACACCACTCATTGGAATGGAAAGAATTTGGCTATTCAATACATATTCTCCCATGGATATCTTGATATTACGCCACTTTCCAGAGAAATTTATGATTCCTCCACTTGCAACAATCACTTGACACTCTGGTGTTGGATATAAGAAGCAATTCAATTCCTAGGCTATCTTATAATGAATAAAATTATGGGTACTTCCTGAATCAATCAACACTATTACCTTTTTCTTCTTGATATATCATTCTATCTTGATAGTTTGAGGAGTGGTAATTCCAGCCAATGCATTACAATATATGGTCAAATTCATGTATTCTTTCTCTAGGGTTTGTTCCTAGTGTATATCCTTTGATTTTGATGTTTCTTGATTATTTTCTTCCTCCTCTTCACAATCTATGTAAAATAATTTATTTTCAGCACAATTATGACCTATTTTGGAGCAGTGAAACCCTAGAATCCAAAGCTCTAATACCAAATGTTATAAAACCAACTCACAAAAGGATAGAAAATATAGATGAAACGACTTAGAAATCAACCTCTTCGAGGGGGAAACCTCCTTTACATTACACAAATGAATAATTCTTGGATTATACAAATGATAAAACCTCCTTTCTATAAATAGGAGTCTAAGGGGTCACAATATAATGAAAGTCGACATAACAATAATAATATAAGTGCACAAAAATAAAAATAGTAGGCTTCTATGGGGAAAAATAATAACAATATGGGGACAATAGGGGCACAACAATAATAATAAGGGCTGCAATGACAATAGTAATGGGGGAATCACTAGTACTATAGGGACCTAATAGAAATTAGCTAAGACACATAATCGATTTCACACAATTCAAGCATGAAGCTATCAATATTAATCAACAACTACAACATGAGCAATAATTATTTTGACATAATTTGCATATAGTGCAGGTTTAAGTAAATCTTATTCATTATCGGGATGTAGGCTTCTATGAGTAGAGATAATTAGATAAATGTTTTCGAGATTGATCACATGAATATATTAGTTGTCGATGTGTTTCGAACCAACTAATGTGGTTCATCATCAAGGCAAAGAGATTTTTCATTCTTATCTTAATGATATTTTTGAAATGGAAACTAAGTATGAAGAAAAATATAGAAATGGACTTAACTTATTTCATGACCAGATGATAAACAAAATACACCTTCCAAAACTATCCATAATTACCATAATAGAATAAGACATAGTTCTATATGCCTAGAAGGCCCATATGTGTCTAGCTAAGGAAATAATCAAGGCAATAGAATGGATTATTGATCCTATAATGGAGTTTATTTCTCAATCTCTTAAAGAGACATAACTACTACCAACATACCTAAAGACAATTATTCCCCGGGAATAGGCATTGAAGGCAGAAGTACAGGAGGACAAAGTTGAAACTATCAACAAAATTTCAAAGTTACGTATTGTAAATATTGAGGAAAACTAGGAATTATTGATTAAACACCATAATTATTAGAAGGTAACTAAAGGAATAAAAGATCATATCAATCAAATGTTTTCGTCACTAAAATCTCAGGTATACAGGAGTGAAGCTATTATTAGACCCAATTCATCTCTGTAATTGCAAGTGCTTCTAGAATTCTATAAAATATGAAAATCAATCAACGATTCACTCACATTAGATGAATCAAAACCATCATTCCCAAAACTATGTGCAAACCCATTCAAAAACAATGAGTAGGTTTGCCTCACTTCCTATAGTTGGCCTCACATTAATACACATTTTTTGTTCTCTAGAAGTTGGGGATTTTGCTTCCATAGTGATGATCAATTGGGACAATCAAATTCCCGCACAATTTGTACTATCCAAAAGTTAGGGTTTCTGCCACTATATTATTGATCAATTGGGATTGCCAAATTCCTACACATTTTTTAATATCGTGATTTTGGGATTTCGACCAATGTAGTATAGACCAACCGGGAATACTCCTATCGGAGTTAAAAGAAAAGTTTGATGGCCACAGAAATCTGCTTGCAAGAGACCTACCCCACAGGATTATGGTTGACAGGTTGATTGTAGCCATACCATCTACCAGTAAGGCGCTATTTGTCACATGGTCCCAACTTTTTCTGAAGTGATTTCAACTGACATACATCAACAGACTCCTTGCTCTCATTCATTGAATCCTTTCTAATATCAAGTAAAACAAAATTTATACCATGGAAATTGTACGTTAACTACAAGCTATGGTAAATGTTACGAAAGGAGTTACAGATCTAGAAGCATGCCTCACCACCTCCATCGAAGACATAGTTAGAAAGACCTTGGAACCGATACAATAGTACATCAATGCTAAATACCCCATGGGGGAGGGGAACAATGTTTATGGACAGCTGGAATGAGAATATAGCCACCATCAATATGAGTGGTATCATCATTTCCATGGGGTCACCAATGTTCTAGCAATAAGGCAACCAAAGCTGGCATGAAATTTTTTTCCAATTCTAGCCTATTTGTGTGGGTGTCACAAATAGAAAAATATTTTAAAATAAAAAATATCTTGGATGAAAAAACTAAACTACATGTGGGAGCTCTGCACTTGGACCAAGAACATTGGAAATAGTGGAAAGGGCATCAGGAATGTTATGTAGGAAAGTCAGCTTTGAGTATATTCTTTGAAACCATTTGTGCATGTTTCGATACGGGTTTTCTCTTTTTAGGTTTCCTCAATAATATGAAACAAATTGGTAAAACCTAAGACTTCATCAAGGCATTTGAAAAACAAGTGATCTAAACTGAGGGTCTACAAGATGCATTTTATATGGAATATTTTATTAGTGGCCTCAAGGAAGATATCCATGCACATGCTCAAATGCATCAACCCACTACTTGGTTGTAAGATTGCTAGAAATATTTACAAGTATAAACTGCCATTAATGGTCAAGCCAATCATCCATCATTTCCTTCAAAGGAAAATCACACCCTTGTTAGTGGTCCCACCCAAACCCTTAAGGCTCAAAAGGTATCACCCGTAGAAATGCCAAAAAGGGGAAGACATATAGAATGTTAGTATTGTGATGAAAAATATTCACCAGGCCACAAATGCAAGGAACAATAGTTCTTCTAGATTGACTCTATTGATAATAGCCCATAATATGAGAGACCATTAAAGAAAATTCCTAGGGAGCAGGAAGTGGAACCTAAAATGGCCAGTGAAGAAGTAAAAATTCCTACTACAATAGTATATGAACTAATTATATCATTCCATGCATTAGGAAGAATTAGGGATCGGTTCTCTTCTGCGGGGATCGGTTCTTCTTCTGCGGCATCGCTCTTCTGCGGCATCGGTTCTCTCAGCCATTTTCGGGGATCGGTTCTTCTTCTGCGGGGATCGGTTCTCTCAGCCATTTTCGGGGATCGGTTCTTCTTCTGTGGGGATCGGTTCTCTCAGCCATTTTCGGGGATCGGTTCTTCTTCTGCGGGGATCGGTTCTCTCAGCCATTTTCGGGGATTGGTTCTTCTTCTGCGGGGATCGGTTCTTCTTCTACAGCATCGCTCTTCTGCGGCATCGCCCAGATCGCTCCAGATCTCTCTTCTGCGGCATCACCCAGATCGCTCTTCTGCGGTAACAATTTTGAATCTCAGAGCGGATCAGATCTCGTTTGATAAGGATAACATTTTCTAGATGGCTCCCAGCTTCGCGAAAATAGCTGCTAGCTCTCTGTCTGCCTCGAGGCAAGCTCCTACCCATATTGTCAGTGAAGCCCCAGCTCCCATTGTCCAGCTGGTCCAGGCTTCACTCGATGAGGCTTTGAAGTTCTCTGAAAGTGCCCTAGTATGCCGATTCAATGGTTTTTGGCCGCAGCTAACAACTCTCCACAGTTGGATCTCAGAGGTATGGAAGCCTCTAATTCCTGATGCAATTAATATTTACCCCTGTGCTAGGGGTTTCTTTATCGTAGATTTTGAAAACCATGAAAGCAGACAATGTATCCTAGATTCTGGCCCTTGGTTTTGGGATAAATCAGGCCTATTCTTGAGGCCATGGTACCCATCATTCGATCCCTCAACAGCAGTGATAACCTCAGCACCAGTTTGGGTGAGATTGCCAAGCCTACCCTTGCATCTCTGGAATCTCTCTTCGCTAGAAGCCATTGGAAATGCAATTGGGAAATTTTACTGCAGGTGCCCAGAAACAGAGGAATATGTCAGAACCACATATGCACGCATATGTGTGGAAATGGACTTCAGCGCCAGATTCCCAGCTGAAATACACCTAACAAGTAAAGACTATGTGTGGAACCAGAAACTCGATTATGAAAGTGTCCTCTTCAGATGTCGATCTTGCTTTGAGATAGGCCATCTTGCCAAAAATTGCCCAAAAGCTTCCGAGAGAATTTCTGCTAGAAAAAATCACCACAGATCTACATGGTGGGAAGGAGCACAAAAAGAAAACTACATTGTCACCCAAGAAGAATACTCTCGAGAAAACTCTGAATGACAAGAAATCGGGCAAGATAGAAACAATTCTCAAGACGAGCAGGGGGAAAGCCCCGCCCAACAACAAAAAGGTGAACTTAACAACCCCTCAAGCATCGATAGTTATGCGGTTTCGAATAATGCGGAAAATAAATCTTCATTTAACAGTAAAAGAGATCTCCTAGACCAAACTTCTTCTCCGACTATCTCCAAAAGGACAAACACAATAGATCGCGAAGCTAAGACACCAATGTCACAAGAACCAGAAGAGATGAAGGAGATGCAAGATAAAGAAAGTTGGAAGACTGTAGAGAAGAAAAAGAAAGCTACATCACCAATCTCGCCAAGAAAGACAAGCAGCCAGACAATTAGAAATTAAGAAAGTATAGGTCCGATAGACCAATTTGGTCTCAGTGGACGTTAACCATCATCATCATCATCATCAAACACTTAAAATAAAAGTATTCATAAAGAAAAAAATAGTGGTGGTATTGATTGTTAGTGGTAGCATACATAATTTTATCCATAAATGGGTAGTTGAGGTAGTTCATTATTTTGTGTGTCCAATATCTAATTTTAAAATTGTCATAGCTGATGGGGGCGCCATGAAATGTGAAGGATGTTGTGAGAACATTAACCTCTAACTGGGGGAATATCACCTTAAAATAAACATGTTTTCCATTGGAATGGGAGGCTTTGACATCATCATTAGATCTAATTGTCTTAGGATGCTAGGCCCAATTACCCTGGACTTCCAAGAAATATATATGAGCATCAAAACGAATGAACACACCCATAATATTAGGGGCTACGAGGAGGGATCTCCTACTATTATAATCTCACATCAAATGGAGAAGCTATAAAAATGGTCCACCATGGAGTATTTACCCATCTCAATTCAATCCAAGCCATTGAATCCAATGCTACCACCATTCATTCAGATTTTGTAGTAGGTGTTGGGTCACCACTAATAGGTATTTGAAAAACCCAAGTCATGTTTCCCCTCTCAATGTTTGAATAATCATAACATCCCTTTTATTCCAAGTATCTAACCATCAAATGTTCACCCCTACAGGTTTCCTTTCACAAAAAGGGATGAGATTAAAAATATTATTCGAGAGCTACTAGAAGCATGCATTATTCATCCAACCATTAGCTCATACTTTTCCCTAGTGGTCATGGTCTTGAAGAAAGATGGGGAGTTGCACATGTGTGTTGACTTTATGGACGTGAATAAGCTCACTCTCAAGGGTAAATTTCCCATTCTAGTAGTCGATGATCTCCTTGATGAACTCCATGGTGCCAAATTTTAGCAAGTTGGATCTCCATTTAAGCTATCACCAAATCAAAATGAACTAGGCATTCGATCGACAAGTTTCAAAACCCATGAAGGTCACTATGAATTTTTGGTTATTCACTTTGGTATATATAATACACCATCCACCTTTCAAAGCCCTATGAATCATGTTCTCAAGTCATACTTTATAATATTTTCTCTAGTCCTTTTCAATGATATACTCATCTACAGTAAAACATGGGAAACATGTATTCAACATGTTGATAACACATTACACATTTTGAAGGATAAAAAATTATTTATAAAATTGTCCAAGTTTTCTTTTGGAATAGAGAAGGTGGAGTATTGGGAACACAATGTAGGTGATGAAGGCATTTGGCTGGATTCAAAAAATATTTGGGAAATACAATATTGGGCACAACCTAGGACCTTGAAGAGTCTGCAATGATTTTTGGGCCTCACGAGCTTCTATCAAAAATTTGTCAAAAATTATGGACACATCACCAAACCATTAACATTTTTTCTCAAGAAAATTACATTTCTCTAGAAAAATGCAACTCAACAAGACTTCCTGGTTCTTAAATAGGCCTTGTACTCCACCCCTGTAATGGTTCTCCTATATTTCAGCAAACCAATTGTCAAATGTGATGCCTCAAGAACTAGCGTTGGAGTAGTAATAACAGAATAAGCTTGACTAGTAACCTTCAAAATCAAACAATTAAGTGGTAGGATTTGGGTCAATATACTTATGAGAAGGACATGTTGACCATCCTACATGTAATATACAGTCAATGACCATACTTACTAGGGAAACTTTTTTAAATTAGAACTAACCATCATATTTTGAAAGATTTCTTGGAGCAGCATTTATCCTCTCTGAAACAACAATAAATTGTTTAACATAATGTTAGGCTACGATTATGAGATATTATATAACAAGGGTCAACGCAATGTTTTGGTTGATCCCTTCTCTAGACAATCTGAGGGGGACAACACCCTATTATCCCTATATATTCCCATATCATCTTGGATTGACGAGACACAGAATGGATGGTTTACTCATCCATCTATTTCCAAAATAATAAAAGGGTTACAAGGGTATCCTAGCCCCTAAGAATGTTATAATTTGTAGGAATATATTCTTTGATTTAAGCATTTTTGGTTATCTCCCCTCACTCCACACTTAAAAACTACATCTTAGCAGAGCTAGACTCCTGAACCATTATAGCCTATTCTTGCTTTCAGAAAACATAAAAATGTGCATGTTTCTCCCTCTTTTTGGCCAGGAGGAAACAAAACATTCTTACATTTGTAGCTGAATGTGACGTCTACCAACACAACAAGGGGGGTTATGGTGAAGACACCTAAAACCTTACAACCATTTTTGTTACCTACTACTATGTGGATTAACATCTCCATGGAATTTATTACAGGAATCCCTAAATCAGGAGACAATTCATTTATCATGGTGGTTGTTAATCGCCTATCGAAATACACCCATTTTTGTGCCCTACTTCACCTAGTCACTCCAACTTTGGTGGCTCAAGTCTTAAAGGAACAAATTTTCAAACTGCATGGGATGCCTACTTCTACTATGTCTGATCTATATCCCACCACTAGAACATTTTGGCAGGAGATATTCAAGCTACTTGGCATGGAACTCTAACAAGTAAAATATATCACACCCAGATGGATGGTTAAAAAAAAGTAGTAAACAAATATTTTGGGACCTACCTAAGGTTCTTATATTTAGACAAACAACATCATTTGGTGTAGTGGTTTCATTTAGCATAACGGTTGTATAATACTCATTATTATCATGAAACTAAGATGACACCATATGAGGTGGTGTATGGCCAACTCCCGCCTTCACCAACTTCTTACCTTTCAAGATTTTCCAAAGTGTAGGAAGGTGATCAACTGCTTGAAAACCTCAGCACCATTCTTTCACTTTTGAAGGATAATATCCATGAAGCTCAAACCTAGAAGAAGCGATAGGCCGGCCACCATCACCATGAAAGGTATTTTCAACTCTGCAACCAAGTGTTTCTTTGATTCCATCCATATAAGTAGACATTTCTTAAAGAAAAGGATTTCCAAAAATTAGCTCCAAAATTTTATGGGCCTTACCTGGTGATTTATCATATTCACTGAGGCACGTAAAAATTGGCCTTTGCAACCACTTCAAAAATAAATCAGTCGTCCGTGTCTCTTACCTCAAGAAACTAGTGGGAGACAATTGCAAGGTTTAGACCATCCTACCTAAATTGGATGAGGAAGGTTCTCTTTGGCTCCGACCAGAAATGGTACTAGATTCGCAGGAAAGGTATCTTCATAAACACACTATTGAGGAGTCCAAGTAGGGGATAATTTCGCTTCCTAGAAGCATTTTATGAATATATATATATATAATATATATATATATATATATATATATATATATATATTATATATATATATATATATATATAATAGATATATATATATATATATATAGATATTAAAAATGAACCATAAATAATGAATAATTAAATAATAATTTGTGTAGAAGAGTCATGCCTCTAAGAACATAAATAGCTCATACTCACATATATAACATATTCGCATAACTTATTATCCACTATAATTCAATAAATTATTTGTGTAAAATATGGGATAAGGAAAAATATATAAATAAATATACTTACCAAGAGTTACTGCCCACCATTATTTATAGGTTCTTCAGCACTTTAACAAATATAGGTATAAATCTAAACATGAAAAATTACTAGAATTTAATTTACAACGATATGAGACAATTTGCAAAGAGACATGTCTCTTGGGTATCTTGAGTATAAAATACGTTTGAAACTTTTAATTTTACACAATTAACTTACCATCTCATAACTTCTTGTCCTTCTTGTTGATGTCCTATCTACAATTACTGTCAATGATGATCTAAAGCGAATGTTATTGAAGTTTTATTGTGATTTCTAATGAAATTTGAAGTTAAGTTTTTATTGGGATAATAACCCATTTAATTAACTATCTCAATCATATAAAAACCCATAAAATTTAACATGGTATTAAAACCCACATGAAGATAAGCCCAAGGAACAAGAGAAGCAATCGTTGTTGAATAATTGTTTTTGTTGAAAAAGTTCTGTTGGAACAAGTCTCCATGGATACTCACTCTTATTTCAAAGCAAAGGATAATCTCAATAGAAAATAATATTTACATGCCTATAAGATGACTCTTTATTTGACCTTGGAGGAACACGAAGTGTTGGATTATGTGCAAGTGAAGTGGTGGATCCTCCTTTAAATGAACCTAATATTGCTACAATAAAGTATAGAAAAGGTGAGGCCAAATCTAATAAAATCTCAGCCCAATCCATTCAAAAGAATTTAATCTCTTACATTTATGATATGGGAACTTCCAAGGAAACATATGATAACTTAATAGGGATGTTTAATGTCAATCATGAAAATCACATTCTCTTTCTCAAGAACAAGTTGAAGGATATCAAAATGGACAAAGGGGAGTTTATAAACACATATTTGATGAGAATAACTCAAATAAATAATGATTTTCTATATATTAGAGAAGTTAATGCTAACAAGGAACTCAACCTTACTGCACTTGGAGGTCTTACAAGGCCATGGTAAACATTTGTCACCACCATTCTAAAAAACCATAAGATTCTCAGTTTTGATGATCTATTGGCTAGATGCACTCAAGAGGAAATAAGGATGATGGGCATAGATACACTTTTTTATGGAAGTGAACCTACTATCTTTAAACATGCTAAAAGGAGAAGTGACGTTGGCCCATCAAATTCAAGAAAACAAGGTTTTGGATATAAGAAGAGATTCAAAGGAAAATACAAATGAATATGCTTCATTTGCAATAATTTTGGAAAGTGTTCTAGAGAATTTCCCAACAAGAAGAATACTCCAAGGGATAAAAACAAAAAATCAAAGAAACAATTGGTCTAGCAGTAAGGTCTAGCAACAAAGGAAAATGAAGTTCTCCCATTGTTAAAGAATGAAATAATCGACCTCCTAAGAGGACAAGAAATTTCAAGTATGGTTAAAATAATGTTGTCGAAAAACGATATGAGTATTATCTCATTTCTCATTTATCTACTACCCCTCCTTCAGACACCTTAGATCAATGGTTAATTTATAGTGGAGCCTTAAGGAATTTCATTGGATATAAGGAGATTATCTGAAATTTAGTTGAGTGGAATACTAATCTGAATATAATTCTTCAGATTATATAATACTAGAACCTGTGCATGGCGCTAAGGTCAGAGCAACCTTTAACCCCTCACATCCCCTTTACAATGTATTTCTAATCTTTCAAGCTCCACCTGTGCGGGATGAGCTAGACGGTGGGGTCCACCCGACCCTTGATTTATTGGATTTTGCTCTATCCATTGCCACCTTGTTTCAACACTCTACAAGCCAGAACTATCGCTAATTGAATTCTCTAGGATGATCCCTCTGTTATGAGGTGGCCAGTAGGGTCTACCCAACCCTCTGTTTATTGGTTGTCACTCTCTCCTCTGCCACCGTGTCCAGACACCAATATCTTGACACTTTGCTTTGGGTGATAAATTTAATCCTTTGGGGTATACTTCCAGGCTATCACAATTGGGTGGGCTCCACCTGCTTTGTTCCATCTCAATGCTACAACTCCTGTGTCGTTATTGAAATCTCCAAGGTATGACCATTGGGATGGCGTCATCCCAGTCCTTCTCTCCTGGTCACATAGACTTGGAATTTTAAATGCTTCCTCCGGGGTATTGCCTCTGGGTGGGTTCCACCAATGACCAGTGGGATAGGAACTATAACTCTTCACTTAAATCATGGTCAAATCATACATCTTCATTATGTTTTGTATTTTCCTAATTTGGAGAAGAATTTGGTATCTATTTCTTTAATTGAGGACAAAGTCTTCAAGGTATCTTTCACCGATGGAAATATAGATGCATCGAATAAGAACTTTAAAGATGTTATTACTCTTGGGTTTATGGTTGATGGTATTTATTAGGTTGGTGGAATTCCTTTGGGAGATTTGGAAAATGATACCTTTATTCAATGTGAGATATGGCACTAGATATTTTCTCATTTACAGTACAAAGACTTACCAAGTGTAAGGAAGATGGTCATAGGGATGCCTAAATTTCATATGAATCATGGAGGATTTTGTCAAGGTTGTGCAATAGGAAAACATATAAAGGGACCATTCCCTTCTAGTGAGAGCAAGACACCTGATATGCTTCAATTGATCTATTCTAACATGGCTAGTCCTTTTCCCATGATCTCATTGGGAGGATACTTATACTATGTGACAGTTGTGGATGACTTCTCCTGCAAAACTTGGATTTATTTCTTGAACAAGGGGGATGAAGTATTTAGATGGTTTCACTCTTTGAAAGAATTAGTGGTGAATCATACAAGCAAGAATATCAATACAAATACCACAAAGGAGTTTACACGGTTCCATGTTCTTGTGGAAAAACATACATTGGAGAAACTGGTCGATCTATCCATACCAAAATTCACGAACATGCCGCAGATATAAAACATAACCGCTCAAAAACCTTAGCCCTGGCTGAACATTCCAGTAAAACCAATCATCACATATGCATTGAAAACTCCAGGGTGGTAGCTAATTTTGATCATTACCACCATAGAAAACTGAGAGAAGCCATAGAAATAGGCAGAAACCCTAACAACCTCAATCGAGATGAAGAATGGAAAATAAGTGACAATTGGATTCCTATTTTAACATCCTAGAAACACCGTCCCCCAACCCAACCCTTCCCCCGTTGCGCTTGACCTCCCTCCCCAACCTTCTCTCTTTAATCTTCGCACTTGTATTAAACACTGGCCCTGATTTCAAATTCTTAAAATTAAAAATCAACAATCTTACATCTTAACTAAAAAACAAAGAATCTTAGATCTATAATATTTGCATTAACATTAATTAATCTTAATACTTTTAGAATTACAATACCAAATCATATTAACTTTTATTAGTATTTAAACATATATACCAATACATAAGAACTTTTATAAAAAAAAAATCATTTAAGAAGATTATTTATTTTTTAATTAAGGCTAAAATCTACCTATAAAATTATAAACATAATCACTAAAATTATAAGAATTTCTGGGAACAAACACTAATATAAAAATTATTAACATAAAACCTATCATTAAAATCAAACTAATTAATTTACTTTAGAGTAAGAGTATAAACAAAATAAAATAAAAACAAATATAAAATAATCAATCAAGACAAAAATCTACTTAAAAATCACCATAATCATAAACATTTCTAGGCACAAGCACTAATATAAAAATTATTAACATAAAACCTATCATTAAAATCAAACTAATTAATTTACTTTAGAGTAAGAATATAAACAAAATAAAATAAAAACAAATATAAAATAATCAATCAAGACAAAAATCTACTTAAAAATCACCATAATCATAAACATTTCTAGGCACAAGCACTAATATAAAAATTAGTAACTAATTAAACATAAAAAACCTATCATAAAATCAAGCTAATTTATATTAATCTAGAGTAAGAAAAACTAAATAAAATTAATTATAAATTATAAACAAATATAAATTTAATTAATTATAATAAATAAAATCCTATTAAACAGGATTAATAGGATTAAATCAAGACTATATATACTTATAAATATAAAAAAATATCAATATAATCATTAAAAAATTCTAAGGAAAAACACTAATATATAAAATTAAGTAAATTTACCATAATTATCATTAAATTGACCAATTAATTACTCCAGAGTAAGAGAAAAACTAAATAAGATTAACAAAAAAACAATATAAAATAATTAGTTAATTATAAATAATTTAAAAAGAAAATAATAATCTTATATAATTAAATATTAAAAATATTAAATAAATAATCAAAAATTTAAGGTCAGCTCCCGGTCCCTTTACATCTCTCAACCCTATTTATTCTATCCAATGAGATCTGTCTTACACAATTACTGATCTATCCTGATGATGAGCCACAGTTGATGGCTCGAAACATCGATACAAACAATCATGGATGCGAGAACTTCGGAAGAAAACTACACACAAAGCACTATTCGCAGAAGCCTCAAAACAATAATATTAATACATTGAGAATTGGTAATGGAACTGAATATGAATCTAATGAATTAAATGAATTTTTCAAAGACAAAAGTATTAAGAGGGATCTCATTGTTCCATACAATCCACAAAAAAGTGGACTTTACAAGATAAAGCCTTCAAGCAATTATGGAAGTCGCTTGTGCCATGATTCATTATCAAGGCCTACCAAAGTTTTTATGGGGAGAAGTTTTGAACACTGGTGTGTAAGTTCAAATTAGGATTCCTCATAAAAGCTTTGATTTCAACGCACCTGAAGAAACCTTCACTGGTAAGAAACCTAATGTTGCACATTTTAGAATATTTGGTTGTCCTGTGTTTTTTCATGTACTAAAACAGAAAAGGAAGAAGTTGGAATTCTCTAGAAAGAAAGGTGTATTCGTTGGATATATTGAAGATTCAAAGGCATATATAATTTATTTACATGGTCAGAGAAATGTATAAGTAAGTAGAGATGTTACCTTTGATGAAGAAACTGACATCGAAAATGAAAGGGACCTCGCCATTACAAGGAAGCGTGATGATGCCGCTAAAACTCAAGAAGAACCTTTGATGGATGAACCAATGCCCAATTTTGATAGCTTGATAGATCCACTTGATCCACCTCCTTTTCATCCCTCTACCTCAATTAAAAAACCATTATGTCATTGAGATACCCTTCAAAATGCAAAGAATCATGTTGCTCCAAGAGGAACGTTTCAAGAAAGTAACAAGCCTACCAAGTGTCAAGGATACTTAGCTACCATGAGTATTATTTTTTATGCAACCATCTCAAAAAATAGAGGAAAATATAGATCAACGACTTCAAAATCAGCCTCTTCGAGGGGGAAACCTCCTTTACATTACACAAATGAACAATTCTTGGATGAATCAAATGACACAACCTCCTTTCTATATATAGGAGTCTAAGGGGTTACAATATAACCAGAGCCAACATAACAACAATAATGTAAGGGCACATCAATAACAATACTGGGCTTCTATGGGGCACAACAATAAAAATAAGAGGGCTGCACTAATAACAATGAGGGAATAGTGGGCTTCTATAAGGTAAAACAATAAAAATAAGTGGGATACACTAATAATAATGAGGGAATACACTAGTATTATAGGGACCTATCATGCCCCTCTCCTTAAAAAAAAAGCATTGCCCTCAACACTTGAGTAGTTCTGGATGATTTTGTATAAAATTATCATGTTCCCATGTCGAATATTCCATGGGTAAGTTCTTCCACTTGATGAAATACTCTGAAATTGAACGATTTTGTGGCTGTAGAGTTCTTGTTTTTGTGACTGCTTCAGGTTCCAATATGATTTTTCCTTCCTCATCAAGTTCTGGCAATATTGTTTGATCTCACAGCTTGTCACCAATAACCTTATTTAAGCATGGAACATGTAAAACTGGGTGCACTCTAGAAGATGTAGGAAGCTCAAATTTGTATGCCGTAGTACCAATATTTCGCAACACCTTGTAAGGACCATATTACTTTGGTGATAATTTATTATCCTTCTTAGCTTGCTTGAGGGACATTTGTTTATATGATTGTAGCAGTACAAATACTCATTCACCTACATAAAAACTTCTTTTGCAGCGATGTTCATATGTCTGTTATTTCATTCTATTATGTGCCAAAGTGAGGTCATCGTTTAAGGGTTGGAGAACTTGTTGTTGATGCTCTATGTGATCTTCCACTAACTTAACCTTATAATTTTCTCTTAAAGATGATGTTATGGGTGGTGGATGATATCCATAAAGTGCCATAAATGGGGTCATTTTTGCTATAGTATGGAAGGAAGTGTTATACCACCACTCAGTCAGAGGTAACCACTTGAACCATTATGTTTGTTTATTAAATACAAAGCAACGAAGATATCCTTCCAAACATTTGTTTACTATCCCATTTTTCTGATCTGATTGAGGATGATAATATGAGCTATGAGCTAATTGATTACCCAGACAAGAAAATAATTCTGTCCCAAAATTTGTAGTGAAAATAGTATCTCTGTCGCTTACAATAATCTTTGGGTTTCAATGTAGTTTTAAATTGTTTCCATAAATGAAGTAGAAACTATACTGGCTTTAAATGGATGAGATAATGCACAAAAGTGTGCATACTTGGTAAGTCTATCGACTACCATCATGATGAAAAACTTTCATTCAGACTTTGGTAAACTATAGACATTCTCACTGTAGATAAACAAATTATGCAATATACTAAAGCGAAATACTAGATCTACTTCTACAAAAAACTTGTGGAAGCTTAATTGATTTTGAGAAAGATAAAATAGACCACATATAATAGAGAAGAAGATTCAATTGCACATGAAACACAGAATAATACTCAGGGGAAAGCCTCACCTAAAAACCCCGCTATCTCTATTATCATACAAGTGGAAATATCTGAGGATTACACAAAGCTTTAGCTCACAAGCTGTCCATCTCTAAGTTCAATCCCTCACTGCTGCTCATAGACAGTTAAAGGCTTCTCACAAACATTTTCCTCTGCCCTCCAAGCCTACTATTTCCTTGCGTGGTTTCTCCTCAATCCTCAAGCTTCCACCTGTGTGTAATAATCCTTCACTCACTGCTTTGACCTCTGAAATAACTGAACAAACATGAAGGAGATAATTCCTTCTGCATGGATGAGTTTCCTATATAGGAAAAATCCTCCAACTAATAGTACATTATCCCTTCCTCTGATCTCAAATGGGTCTCTGAATGAACTGACATGCATGAGTTATTTATGAGAGAATATTCAGTTATCTAGAGAGCAGCAGTTACATGCATGCAAGAATTAACTAACTGAACTCACAATTAATTCTATAAAATGTTAGAACTAATCTAATTGGACTTGACTCAGTAACTGAGCCAACTAATTACAGCTCATCCTTATCTCTTTAATTGATGGATAAATTCCTCAATCAATGGAGAAACTATTACATGTCCTCACATAGACTTCATGTTTGATTTTCCACAACTAATTAACTCATGATGAATTAATTAATTATTTTACAAATAGCTCCTAAGATAAAATTCGAATTTTACTTCTCAATTTTAGTTCAAGGACTAACTAAAATTGGAATCTATCCCGAAATGCTACTTATAGAAATGTTATTTTTAGCAATTCATTTTCCATTCTTGTTGCTATGTCCAACACTAGTACCCGAACTTCTATTTATAGCAGTGCAATTTTTAGCACCTCTATTTTTAGCATTTCTATTTTCTATTTTCAACACTCCCTCTCAACAAGAAAGGCATTTAACTTCAAACCAATCCTGAACCTTTGGAATGTTTTGAATGCAACACTTCTCCCAAGTGTTATTGCTCTAGCAACTCTAGAAACAAAAAAAACTCCCAACTGACCTCTCTTTTGGGCTAGAAACATCCTCTAATACTAAAGCTCCATCTGTCACTAACAAGTGCTCCCTCTCTAACCTTTGAGCTACTACAACACTCCATGCATCTCACACCATTACACACCTCTCTATGCCATCGTCTACTAGTGCAACACTCCTGTGCCTCTCACATTGTTGCAGCCTACTAGCTCAGCATTGTCTTGGGATTCCTACATTGTAGCTCTCTCCACCACTCCATCCGCATCTGCCTCTACCCAATCAGCCAGTCTTGTTACTCCTCATCAGGGCTCTCGTAGCAAGGTCTAATCAAAGAGATTAGATACCTCAATGATCCTGCCCCTATTCCAACCTTCTTAGGACTGCCACTTCACATTGCCCCACCTCCAACCTGGAGGTATGGATGCATGTGATCCCTCTACCCACTTGACTCAAAATTTTCCCCTACTAGAGGTCTCTTCATGAGTATATGCCTCCACTCAATCTTCTGTGGACTTCTCTAGTTGTGGCTACTCGACAACCTCCTGAAGCTACTTCACCAATTGTGGCTCCTCCACAATTGTCTGAGACTGCTTCTAGTGCTACATGTTGAGAGGTAATGTACTCTCCCTCTCAACCACCAAGTCTCCATTAGTAGCCTTGCTCCTCAAGGCCTTGCATGCATATTTAACCTCAAGAGCATACAGGTTCTTGATCCATGAACCGATCTACTTCACCTGTCTAGTGGTGATGTGTCGAAGGAAAACCTTTCCTTTACTGAAGACTACATCATAGCCTTTGTCTTCTAGCATTGCGATCGATGCCAAATTTATCTTCAGCCCTGGTACATACTTGACATTAGTCAAGGTAATGCGAGCTCCATGCTCCCTTTGAAAAAAACTATGGCTACACCCAAGACACTATACTTTTCATCATTACCCATTGCTATGAGTATCTATAGATATTTCTCCTCCAAAGTACTGAACAAACTCTTGTCGCCGGTCATCTAGAAAGAAGCTCCATTGTCAAGAAGCCAACCACATCCCACCATGCATGAAACCATGCACGCGAAGAGGGTGAAATCCAACTTGAACTGAGGCCAATGCCTCACCTTTAGATCCTTCCTTGGATACCATCTTGGATTTCTTCAATGGAAAATTTGTAGCATAATGGCCCACTTCATGACAATGAAAGCATCCCACATTCGATTTGAAAACTTCTTCCCACCATGGGAAGAACTATATTTGGAATGAGAATCCTTCTCCTTCCCTTTCTTCGCCTTACTCACTAAGAAGCAGTTTTCTTCATCCTCCCTGGATGAAGAACCATCCCTGGTGCTTCTTCTTATCTCCTCCTGCATCAAATCTGACCAAAGTTGTTCCCAATATGGCATTTTTTCTCTTCCATTAACTGAGTATTGTTAGCTATGCCAACTCTTAAGAAGACGGAGGAGTGCAAGATTCACCATGTCATCATCGACTATCATGATCCCTACACTTCCAAGCTCATCCTTGCAGGTGGTGAGCTTGTTCAGATACATCGAGATCTTGTCGCCCTTTTCACACTTGATTTTCTGAAGCTTGTCTTCTAGTGCCAACTTCCTCTGATCATTGTTATTCTAATATATATCTTTCAATGTTTTCCACATCGAAAATGATGTCTCCTTCCGATGGAGACTAGAGACTATGTGGTCTCGAACTCCCTCCAGAAGTACTGTCCTTTCTCTAGCCACACATTTCTTCCATTCCGTCAATTCAGTAGCATTAGTTGGCTTGGGGAGTTCTTGATCAATTAAGTCCTTTAGACCATTATCCTCTAATACTGCTTCCATACGATACTTCTAGGCTATATAATTCGAACTTCCATCAAGAGCATATTCGAGTCTTAAACCATTGAACACCATTGGTGAAATTGAGATGTGATAAGAACTCAATTTCTATATTCAGGAACCATAAACTTCGAACTTCTCCCTTCTTGTATACAATTCTCTCCTTTGATCACCTTATCTCTCATACCATGTATAAATTCTCATTGTAGATCAACATATTATGAAATATACTAAAGCAAAATACTAGATCTACTTCTACAACAAACTTGCAGAAGCTTAATCAATTTTGAACAAGATAAAATAGAACACATATTACATAGAAGAAGATTCAATCACACATGAAACACAGAATAATACTCTGGGGAAAGCCTCATCTAAACACCCGGCTATCTGTATTATCATACAAGTGGAAATATCTCAGGATTACATAAAGCTTTAGCTCACAAGCTATCCAGCTCTCAGTACAATCCCTCACTATTTCTCATAGACAGTAAAAGGCTTCTCACAAACCTTCTCCTCTACCCTCCAAGCCTGCTATTTGCTTGCGCAGTTTCTCCTCTTTCCTCAAGCTGCCACCTTCGTGTAATAATCCCTCACACACTGCTCTGACCTCTGAAATAACTGCACAAACCTGAAGGAGATAATTACTTCTGCATGGATGAGTTTCCTATATAGGAAAAATCCTTCAACTGATAGTACATTGTCCCTTCCTTTGGTCTCCACTGGGTCTCTGACTGAACTAACATGCATGAGTTATTTATGAGAGAATATTCAGTTATCTGGAGAGCAGCAATTACATGCATGCAAGCATTAACTAACTGAACTCACAATTAATTGTACAAACTGTTAGAACTAATCTAACTGGACTTGACTCAGTTAACTAAGCCAACTATTTACAACTCAATATTACAACCCATCCTTATCTCTTTAACTAATGGATAAATTCCTCAATCAATGGAGAAATTGTTTCATGTCCTCACAAATATTTCATGTTTGATTTTCCACAACTAATTAACTCAAGATGAATTAATTAATTATTTTACAAACAGCTACTAAGATCAAATTCGAATTTTACTTCTTAGTTTTAGTTCAGGGACTAACTAAAATTGGAATCTATCCTGAAATGTTATTTATAGCAATGCTATTTTTAGCACTTCCATTTTCCATTCCTTGTTTCTATTTCCAACACTAGTACCCAAACTACTATTGATAGAAGTTCTATTTTTAGCATTTCTTGTTGCTATTTTCAACATCAACCTGTGATAAAATCCATTAAAACCTCCTCCCAACATTGACTTGGAATGGATAAACATTGTAACAGACCTAGAGTCTTAATTGTCTCAACTATATTTTGTTGGAAAACCAAGCATTCCGCTAGAAAATTTTGAATATCATATTAAAGGCCATCCTAAAAAAATTCCTTCTTAGTCCTATTTTAAGTTTTTAAAACTCCTGAGTGCCCTTCTAAAGGAGAGGTGTGCAATTCTAGAAGAATATTTTGTTTAAGTTGGGACTTATTACAAAGGTATAAGCAATATATGTACCATAATGACTCATTTTTCCAACTAAATGTATTATATGTACTAGGATCTTGTTGGAACATTTTAATGAGTGCCCACACTTCTTCCCCATTCTTCCTTTCACCCCTCTCTTCGGTTATCCAATCTGGTTGGATAATAGAAATGGAGAAGAAGTGCCTTCCCATGAGGTAAGGTCACCATTTCTTATGTGCGTGTAGTATTGCCAACATTTCCTTCTCTTAAATAGCTTTGTGTAAATACTTTCCTTTGTTTAGACAACTTTAAAAAGAAATGGGTCTCCCTTTGTGCACTAAAATAACAATAATTCCATTTCCTGAGGCATCACATTCAACAATGAAGCTTTTTGTAATGTCTACCGTAGCTAACGCCAATGCTTTTCACATTTCCTCTTTAAGATGCTAAAAGGCCTTAGTTTCTTCTATAGTCCAAGAAAATGCATCTTTCATCAGTAATGTTGTTAGAGGTGCTTCTATTTTCCCATAATTATTAAAAAACTTGTGATAATACCCTATCAACCCGAGAAATCCTCACATATGCTTTATGGATGTGGGGATTTTCCATTCTTTAGTGGCTTTAATTTTCTTAGGTTCTACCTTAGCACCCTCATGAGATATAATATGACCCAGATATTCCACCTAATGTACTCCAAAGAAACATTTGGAGGTTTTTCATATAATTGTTTCTCCTCTAATCGCTTGAGCACCCTGTCAACATGGCTAACATGATCCTTCCAATATTTGTTGTAGATTAGTATATCATAAAAAATACTAAAACAGATTTTCTAACGAATGGTTTGAAAATGGAATTCATCAAGCCTTGAAATGTAGAAGGTGCATTGGTAAGGCCAAAAGGCATGACCAAAAATTCATAATGAATTTCATGAGTTCTAATTGTTGTTTTCGGAACGTCTTCAATATTCATTCTTATTTGATGATATCCTAAATGAATATTAAAGTTGGTGAAGTAAACTGCTCCATGTAATTCATCCAACAATTCATCAATGACAGGAAAGGGAAATTTCTCTTTAAAGTGAGCTTGTTGAGCTCCCTATAATGTGGACACATGTGCAATGATCCATACTTCTTGTGCACTAATACTACTGGAGTAGAGAAAGAAATTTGACTAGGTTCAATTATACTAGACTCTAGCATTTATGCAACCATATGTTCAATTTCACTCTTTTGAGCATAGGGATATATGTAAGGCCTTATGTTTGGAGAAATATTTCCTTGAATCAAATGAATAACATGATCATGATCACAAATAGGTGTGAGGCCTATGGGAATCTCAAATACCTTGAAATTATTGTCCAAGACATTTTAGAGGTCTGCATAAATAGATGATTTTGATGTTTGAACCTCCAGTGAGCACAATTGTGCAATAAAGCCCCATTTTTCTTTCTTTAGAAGCTTTTTCATGCTATTAGAGTTGGTTATATTTCCTAGTTTCCCTGCGATACCCCTTAATTCAACTTCCTTTCCTTCCCAAAAAAAATTCAAGAAAAGATCTTGAAAATTAAAAGCTATCGTACAAAAACATTTCAACCATTGGACTCCCAGTACAACATTAGCACTAACCATTGGAATGGAAAGAATTGGAGTGTTCAGTACATATTCTACCATGGATAGATTGACATTATAGCACTTTCAAGAGAAATTTATCATTCCTCCATTTGCAACCATCTCTTGACATTCTGGTGTTGGATATAGGAAGAATTTTAATTCATTTTCTCTCTTACAATGAATAAAATTACGGGTACTACCCGAATCAATCAACACTATTACCTATTTATTTTTCATATGTCCTTCTATCTTGAGATTTTGAGGAGTGGTAATTCTTGCCAATGGATTACAAGATATGGTCGGATTCAGTTTTTCTTTCTCTGGGGTTGATTCATGGTGTATATCTTCCTCTTTTGATGTTTCTTGTTCCCTTTCTTCCTCCTCTTCACAATCTATGTAGAATAATTTCTTCTCAACAACTTATGACCTTTAGTTTATTTTCTATCACAACTATAACAAATCCATTTTTCTCTTTTTTCCTCCAATTCTTGTAGTGTTAACCTTGTAGGTTGTGGAAGACTAGGACTAGTAACACTTCCATCTTTATAGTTGTGATTGGTAGGCTTCCTTGTTGCCATAATTTTTATTTTGACTTTTCTAGCCCCCATGAATGCCTTCTCCAATGTATGAGGTTCCCAAAGGAAAACATCAAGTTGGATGTTATATTTTAAAGTACCTATGAAGACATCAATCTATGCTACTATAGAATATCGGTTACCCTAATATTTAGTTTTTGGAAGTCTTCAAGGTTCTCCACCATTGAACCCTTTTGTTTGAGATTTATTAATTTGCTAAAGAAGGTGTTTCTCTTTGTATCTTAATAATGTGCTATCATTTTTTTCATAATTGACCAGGTGACAAGTGGTTTATGAGAATAAAGGCATCAGTACCATACAAACTAGTTGGGCTCTAAATATAAATATGAAATATATACCTTTTGTGAGGGTTGCACATCATGTAGATCAAAATATTGCTCCATCTATAGTATCCAAGTTACCGAATCCTTTCCATCAAACTTGCTCATATTTATCTTTGGAATGTGGTGGTTCTTAAACCCCACATGGGAGTCTCTAAAATTGTGATTGATATTTATTTTTTCTTCATGATGATTTTCAAGGATTTCCTTATCACCAATGGGATGCCTTTCTTCTAGCAACTTTGCCAAACCTTCTTTCAATCCTTCTATCTTGACATTCAGCATTGCTTCCATATCTAATTTTAAACCATCATTCAAAAATACCATGTCCCTTATTATAACATCTATCTTAACATTCATCATGGCTTGCAATTCATTTTTTGTTACTTTTTGTGAGAGCAAACTTTGTTGCATTTGGTCTTGCAATTTTGATGTATCATGTTTCATTTCTTCCTCTTCTTCATGTGTCATAGTGGAGTTTGTGGGTTTCTTAATAGGTGTTTCTATTTTCTTTCTTTGGGGCATCACATAATGATAATTATGCTTCACTATGCACTTTGAATCACTTCAAACTAACTTTTCAAACCAAACTTATCCAAATTTGTAGAAAGACTACACACTTTTTTTTGCTTCATTTTAGATCATTATTGAATATGTTGTACCTTTGTAATTCCATATCTCTAAGGTATAACCATTCCTCTTATGTTATCCCTCTGAGTCCTATTTCCAACCACATAGGTCTGATAAATATTGGATTCATCAATAAAGAGTTATACCAAAACTTCGATGATGACCTAATTATAGACTGGTTCAACAGAGAAAACTTGTACGAAGTTCCCTGTATCATTGTTTCAACAGTCGGCCTTAAACAATACAAAAAGAAACTATCCATCCTATTTCTAGACCTTCTTACAAAATTTCAATATGATACATAGAAATAAAGTTATGATGATTTTCCCAAGGTCTCCTTTTCGGGATGTAATTCGAGATCCTGCAAAAACCCTAACTTCCTTGGATCATATCTCCTAAAATATAGCAAGACAAGATCTGAAATTTGGATCGAAGGTTGACAAAGAGTTTGAATCAAATGGGTTTTATTTTTAGCTTCTAAAACATCATAGAAAGGAAGTTATAGCAAAAATTCCATGATGACCTCTTCGGAGTAGCAAAACCTTAGAACCGAAACCTCTGATACCAAATGTTATGCAACCAGCTCAAAAAATAGAATAAAACATATATCGACGACTTGAAAATCAGCCTCGTTGATGGGGAAACCTCTTTTACATTACACAAATGGACAATTCTTGTATTATTCAAATGACACTACCTTGTTTCTATATATAAGAGTCTAAGGGGTCACAATATAATTAGAGCCGACATAAAAATAATAATGTAAGGGCACTCTGAGTAACAATAGTGGGCCTTCTATGTGGCACCCCAATAACAATAAGAGGGCTACACTAATAACAATGAGGGATAGTAGGCTTCTATGGGGAACAAAAATAACAATAAGGGGGATACACTAATAATAATGAGGGATACACTAGTATTATAGCGACCTTAACATTATCATTCAAACTAATCCTTACACTCTCCAAGAAGATATGGAGAAAAAGGTATGGAAAGATGCCATGGCTGAGGAATATGAGTCAGTCATGAAGAAACATGTATTTGAAGCGGTGCCTAGACCCAAGGACAAGTTTCTAGTCACTTCAAAATGGATCTGCAAGATTAAAAATGGTGTTGGTGGAAGTGTTGATAAATACAAGGAAAGGTTTACGGCTCCTGGCTTCTCCTAAAAGGAAGGAATCGACTATGATGATATTTTTTCTCAAGTTACCCATTACACCACTATACAATCCATATTTGTTCTGGCTGCAAATCAAGGATGGAGCCTGCATCAAATGGATGTTGAGAGCACATTCTTACATGGATCACTTAAGGAAAAAGTATACTTGGAAAAAGCTCAGGGGTTTGAAGAGTAGGATAGAATAAATCATGTATGAAAGTTGCAAAAATACCTCTATGGCTTAAAGAATTCCCCTAGGGATTTATTTGAGAGGATTGATATCTACCTCATGAAGTTGATATTTACAACGATCTATGTTGATCCAAACTTATACTTCGCAGTTGAAAAGGAAATGCCACTTATTTTGGTCTTACATGTTGATGATCTATTTCTAAGTAGTTTATACCCTATCATTTATCAATGTAAGAGGCAGCTTACTTTTTAATTCAAGATGAAGGACCTAGGATTGATGCATTACTTCTTAGGCTTAGAGGTCTTGCAAAACCTATGTGAGATTTTCCTTTCTCAAGGAAAATATATTGTGAATTTGTTAGAAATGTGTGGCATGGTAGACTGAAAGTATGTGATTACACTGATGGAATTAAATTTCAAGAAGCTATATAGAAGTTTTGCTAATCCATTGTTTGGAAAATCCTACTGAATATAGACAACTTGTGGGAGTGTTGATGTTTTTGTTGAACACACGACCAAACATATATATATATATATATATTGAACCAATTTATGGTTGAACCTCACGATATACACTAGGTTGTTGCAAAGAATCTGATAAGATATATTCATGGTACTATCAACCATGGATTGAGGTACACTATCGTAGATATGAGATTTCAAGGATATAATGATGTTGATTGGGTTGTAAGTGTGGTGGATAGAAAAATCACATGTCAATGTTGTTTCTCTTTGGGATCCACTTCCATCTCATGTACAAACTGAAAACAAAAGTTTGCTTCACTAAGCACCATTGAGGTTGAATATATTACAACTAGTATGGCTTGTTTTGACACCATTTAGTTGAGTAATCTCTTCACTAAGATATTTGAGCATGTGTTGGATACCACCATCATTTATTATAACTCACCCTCTTTCAATTCTTTCTTATTGGACTATGATATCAATCTTCAACAAAGATTAGACAAGTTCCAAAGATAACAGATGATGAAAATGATCGCATAATAATGAATGAATGTTGACATGTGGAATGCCTCCCTAGTTGGGAATGATTGTTAAAGAGTGCAACTAGGGGTTAATTCCATTCCCCAAAATCCTTTTCTGAATAAAATATAGATATATAAATAAATATAAATAATAATAAGCATAAATAATGAATAATTAACTAATAATTAGTGTTCAAGAGCCATGTCTCTAAGGAGATGAACATTCTTTGAAAATAGCTCATACTTATGTAATTAAAATATTTACCTTAAGTTGCTACCCACCATAATTTAAGCAAGTATCTGCATAAAATATGGGATAAGGAAAAATATGTAAATAAATATACTTACTACAATATTAGGCTAATCCATTGTTTGGAAAATCCTACTGAATATAGACAACTTGTGGGAGTGTTGATGTTTTTGTTGAACACACAACCAAACATATATATATATATAGAACCAATTTATGGTTGAACCTCAGGATATACACTAGGTTGTTGCAAAGAATATGATAAGATATATTCATGGTACTATCAACCATGGATTGAGGTACACTATCGTAGATATGAGATTTCATGGATATAATGATGTTGTTTGGGTTGTAAGTGTGGTGGATAGAAAATCACATGTCGATGTTGTTTCTATTTGGGATCCACTTCCATCTCATGTAAAAACTGAAAACAAAAGTTTGTTTCACTAAGCACCATTGAGGTTGAATATATTACAGTTAGTATGGCTTGTTTTGACACCATTAAGTTGAGTAATCTATTCACTAAGATATTTGAGCATGTGTTGGATACCGCCATCATTTATTATAAAGCACTCTCTTTCAACTCTTTCTTATTGGACTATGATATAAATCTTCAACAGAGATTAGACAAGTTCCAAAGATAACAGATGATGAAAATGATTGCATAATAATGAATGAATGTTGACATGTGGAATTCGTCCCTAGTTGGGAATGATTGTTAAAGAGTGCACATAGCGGCTAATTCCATTCCCCAAAAGCCTTTTCTGAATAAAATATAGATATATAAATAAATATAAATACTAATAAGCATAAATAATGAATAATTAACTAATAATTAGTGTTCAAGAGCCATGTCTCTAAGGAGATGAACATTATTTGAAAATAGCTCATACTTATGTAATTAACATATTTACCATAAGTTACTACCCACCATAATTTAAGCAAATATCTGCATAAAAGATGGGATAAGGAAAAATATGTAAATAAATATACTTATTACATATTAGTGCCCACCATTATTTATGGGTTATTCGACACTTTAAAAAATATGGGTATAAATGTAAATGTGAAAATTTACTAGAATTTAATTTACAATGATACGTGATTCAATTTACAATGATACATGTATCTTGGGTATCTTGAGTATAAAATAAATTTGAAACTTTTCATTTTACACAATTTACATATCATCTCATATCTTCCTGTACTTATTTTTAATGTTCTATCTATAATCATTGTCAATAATAATCTAAAGTGAAGTCTAGTAAAGTTTTTATGTGGTTGTGATTGGAATCTGAAGTGAAGTTGTTATTGGGTTGATAACACATTGAAGTAATTGTTGCAAGCATAGAACATGCCATACAATTTAACAAACACTAACCCCTTTATTAATGTAATAGGCCCAAAGGACCCCATAAGAGTCATGATTAGTTAGTTTAGTAAATAAATCACATAAGTGGTTAACCACATTAATGATGATTCTATGTGATTGACCCATACTATAAAAAAGGGACCAAAATTAGTTAGTTTAGTTAAGGATGATGAATAAACGGCCATAAATAATAAATAAAATTGCTAACCCGCATTATGCAAGGGATCACGAGTATTTAGGGTTTTTCACCTCATGAAACTATATATAGCCCACAAGAGCAAGGGAATTCTTATTGAGTATTATTGTAATTGAGATTTTCTCTATTGGAGATTGCCCCCTGAAAGAGGCAACTAATCATTATTTTCTACTTATAGTAAAAATTTCCTTACTGTCTAATTTCTGGCATTATCTCTCTTGTATTTTAAGGAATTCTAATGTTATATGGAGGTGGATAGAATTATAGTCATGGTTATATCTTCTTTCGTTACAATACCTTCATGGTTTAGCCTCCCTAACTCACAACAACTCGTATGACTCTAAGCTAGTCTCCTATGAGGGTTAGGGAGATTTTTCTTGAATGGTACATAGAAGAAACCTTGTATGACGTATCTATCATAAATTAACGAATTCACAAAGGGGGTTTTTCGATGACTAACCTGATTCTTCTCCCATGATCAATGAACACTCTGGATGGATGTAAAGGCAGAAATGGTCTTTCTACACCACACCAGATGCAATGTTCATAGGTACAAATTATGTGGAAATGTGGGACCCACCATGTTTATATCCACTACTTTTATAATTCTCCTGGATGCCTATACAGAATCCCATGTGCTCCTTTCACCAAACCATCAATGGCATTGGGATCAAGACATTCTCATCAAATGTTTTCATTTTTGGGCCCACAGTAAGAGTACTCACTAGGTGCACCTTCCTATATTATTTGATACAATTTCTTCATTATTTCTAGTATACATGTTATTATATAAATATGCTTTCACTTTGGGTATCGACCTCCAAGTTTCAATTTAATGGTAACTTAGTCTATTGATGTACTAATTAGCAACTATGATATTATTCTTCACTAACATGATAGGTTTCCCCATAAAATTTGCATGTTTTGACATACTTTCTCTAAAATTAACAATAAGTTTCACCATCTTGGCCATGTTTACTTTCACCTTCCACTCACACTTAATAAGAATTTCACATTTGACAATAGAACTTTTACCCACATGGAAGACCCCACCTAGTATTTCGCATAACATGATTAGTATTTATGGTCATTCTATTTGGACCCAGATCCATTGATCTGCATGACCTTGATGATAAGTCTCATTTCTCTTCTTCACCTTCATTCTTACCACCCTCCTCCCAAAATTCCATTCTTATTAAATCATCATGAATGCACCATTGCATTCCACACTTGGTCTACCATCATTCCATATTGCATTAGATCTATTGTCACATCCATTCCACTCACCTCAAACTAATACTAGCCAATGGGGTCCCCACCCTCTAAATATACCCACCTGCATAATTATGTATGCCATTATACTCTCGGAGCACCTGTCTCCATGTTTGTACAAACAAAAACACTTTTGAATTCTTTTATCGAGTGTGTAAATATTTTTTGGAAACGAGTTCTCGCTCATATTTTTGTCTCAATTACCTAGTGGTAGGCCCTAGTCACCATTGGGTGGAGATTTATTTTACTCAACTGATACCCACACCATTGATTACCATGTGTTCATTCATCCACCATGATAGTCATAACATACATATACCTCCCCCAGATGTCCTCTTTACTGCAAGGGCCTATCCTTTAGAGTTTTTGTTTTGACTTTTACCACTGACATTACAATTCCAACCTTGCGTGGTTTTCTGTATCCCTAATATATTTTCAATATTAGTTATCATGCCTTCAACCCATCATATTACAATACCCAGCTCAAATTCATTTGGATTTCCAAGAATAATATTTTAGATGGTTGATGCTTATTTTTTTTAACATTAACACTCATCTTCCAAAATCAAAGAAGTAACTTGGCTTTCCCCCACCTTTTTCGGATATTCTTAGGTGGAATATTGAGAAACCTCATTTCCCACTAATTCCACTAGACTTCCCCCTGATGTTTGATACCAACATAAGTTTTCACATTAGGGGTGTATCCTACTTTAACGCCATTGCAGTTATCTCATTTAGAGTACAACCCACATACTGGATAACACCTCCTTTAGTATTTTTTTGTATATGATGCATAGGGGAACCCAATATAGAATGTTTTTCAAAGACACCCCTAAGGTTCAAAATAGTTATCTTCTTACACTAACAATTGATCCAAGTGGCTCTACAAATGCTCAAAATTGAGAAATGACTTTGGAAAATCTCAAAAATAAAAATTATTGGATTGAAGTGACACCAATCAGATTGAATATCTCATCAGAAGGTTTCCAATGGCACAAATGAAACCTCAATCAGAGTTTGTATGCAAAATTTATGGCCAGTGAAAGTGTTGGTCAAATTAGGCCCATTAACAAGCTCTAATGAGGCATCAATTTGGAACTTATCTATAGATGCATTACAGTGGCCAGAATGGGTGAATTTGTCACCTAGTTACTTTTTCCGGTGACGCTTAAAATCCTTCGATTGGTTTTTGTCCATATTGTCTTATAAAAATGAACAATATATAAAAAAAGGAGGGTGGCGGGCCACAACCCCCACCAACCCAAATGAACACATAAAAAATATAGTGTATATGGGGGCAGGCCACCATATCAGTAGACCCATCACCTAACTAGCCATATACGACTGAAAATTATTAATGGGCACCTCACAATGTGGGGCCGACAGGGATAGAACTCGCCCGGCCCAATGGGCCGGTTCGTTAATATGTGACCCCAAAATAACATTACACCAAAATAAAACATGTTTCCTCCCATATCATAATCGTTGACCATTTAAAAAAGTGCACCAATGCATATTGCTGAGCACATGGGGGTCTTGCGAGGTTGGACCCTGTGACCTCCCTACAAGAAAGACTATTAATGACTCTACCAGCCAACGGGCCAATGAATCCATTGTTAATTTCACCCAGGAATTTTATATATGAACCTGAACTATCACTCACATAATGAGGATGCAACACACAAACCAGAGAACATAATCCTCAAAGCACAAAAAATGAGGCATGAAACCCTGACGTAGGGAATCTTGAGGAATCTAAAATATTCCTTTAGAGGTTGATTTTTTACAGAGGCATAATGATGTCGACTTTATAGTCATTTTTGTCAAAATTCCACAAGGAACACCATGGTGAGATTAGATTTGTCATCTGAGTATAAGATCTATAGTGAGCTTATATAGAGTAATATTTGTGGAATCACAAGGTATCTAAAATATTCTCTTAGAGCCAAATTTTCCAAGTGGTAGAATCATGCCAACTTTATACTCAAATGAACCCGAATTTTACCGGGAGAATAATGGCATGATCAATTTTTTGATCTGAACAATGAAATTTCAATCAAATCACAAAGTGGATTTTTTGTGTAATCATGAGGATTCTAAAAGATTCCCTAAGGGCCGATTTTTTATAGTTTCAGAACCAGGCCAACTTTGTACTCAAATTACTCAGTTATTCTGAAGGACAACAGTCATGAAATCAAATTTTCCATATGAGCAACAAAATTCCAATCATTTAACGAGAAGGAATATTTGGGGAAACTTCGAGATCCCTGAGGGTCTAGATTTTGACGGTGTCAGAAAGGGGTTTAGTTTATAGTCATTTGAAACTAATTCACACCATGAATTGAGTGGTGGAGTCTATTTATTCAGTAGATTTGTTCATTTTTAGGCCATCCTTGGAAGTGGAGGAGGGCCCATCTGAGTGAGAGTTTTGATAGGAGAACGTCTCATGAGTAGATACATGGCATTCTTGTTGGGGGAGCTTATCCTTGTAATGGCAAAGAATATACCATGTACATCATAATCATCTTACAACATTTAATGAAGTGGCCTCCTCATTCTTGACAACTTGACCTTAGACATAACCCACACTAGATGAACCTCGTTATCAACTTGTGTCTATTCTTTGATTTGTTGGTTGTCAATGTGTTTCCTCTTCTTTAAAGTATGCACATGTGGTTTTTTATACTCATTCACATTAAATTATTCTAACATTACAAAAGTAAAATATCTTGGTTAATTCTGGTAGCTGAGAGATCTAGATCAACAACACATAAAGCACTTCAACAATGATCTGATAGTGATTTCTTATGTATCTATAATATTTCAAGTTAAAGTAATGAGAAAAACCATATGACATGCCCGCCTCGTATGAAGTGACTTTTGTAAAAGGATTTATTTAGAGAATGGTCTTATTTTAATTCCTCGTTAAGGTATTTTTCCCCAATCATCTCCACAATATGTCTCTCTCTCTCAAGCAGTAGGTGAGACTCCTCATCAAGAACAACAAAACATGATGAATTTCAAAAATATAATTCCTCCTAACCTCACACATGAGGGGGGAAATTTTATTATGGAAAATCAATGCACTCATATATATGTAGTAGAAGGCACTTAGAGTTAGTAACTAGCACATATAAAGGGCACATTTTGATCTAGAAACATTACGAAAGGAAAAACTCAAAAGGTTTTCCTAAACTTGGCTTAAAAAATTAACCCTCACAGGTGCTCAAAAGAAATTTAGTTTTACCATTTTTTCTCTTTCATCGATATCGATGAGGGCTACATGAAGCCCAATCATCACCTCAGGAGGCATGCTTGCTTGGAAGTTGCTCAAACGCTTGACATGATGGGTTTACCTTTCGAGTTTTGAGACTTACGAATCCTTAATGATAGGAGGATGGTAGCTCTCATATGATTTATGAGGAAAAAAACCACATTGATGAGCCAAAGGAGGGAGAGAGTGTTCAAAAATTCTATAAATACAGGAGAATCGAGAGCAAAAAACAAGAAGTTGTGCATTCTTATGTTGCCAACGTTTCTACAAGTAATCAAGCATACCAATGTTAGGAGAATTCCATCATTGGAAAGAGTATTATTTACTTCTTTGAGAGAGAAAGATATTGCAAAAGAGATTGAGAAGGGGAAATCATTTTTGTGGGCTATCAAGCATCGGTACTAAAACAACTCTCTTCAATTGTCTTTGCCAAATTCATTTGTAACACTTTCACTACTATAAATTGATAAAGGGAAACCTTTTCCTACTCCTTTTTTTTATTTTTTTTACTTCATCGGAATGTTTTAAGTTATTTTGGTTTATTTTTGTTTTAAGTTTTATTTATGCATTGTTTACACTTAATTAAATGCTTTGTTAGTCCATGTCTGATCACTAACATCACTAATTGTTTGCATGCTTTCTTATAGGAAGAAACAAGTCACAAGCAAAATGGATTTGGGATTTATGTGATACCAAATGCACCATATAATAGCCAACCAAAAATTACCTATTATGGTGGATCGAAATGAATCATAAGCCAAAAGGTGAAATCAAGTTGGAGGATGGAATGAGGGGTTTTTTTACTATCTTTTTTTCCATATTACAAGACAAGTATAGGGTGTACAAAAATGGACCTTATTTTTTTACTTCCATTGGGCTATAACTCTATTTATGGATGGAACATTTTAACACAGATAAGAAATATCTGAGGGAAACCCCATTATGGTTCATGGTGTATTTTCTACTGGGAGACTTCTCGTAATAGCCCTTGTGAGAATTCCATGTAATAAAAGTTAATAAAGGAAGAATAATAATCACGATTGATTGGACACTTAGTGAAAGATGAATGTTGGGAAAACCATCCTAGTGGTTGTTCATTTGGTTTATTATGGCTAAGGAAATTAGCAAAGGCAATGGAAAAGGCTTTGGAAACACAAAATGACATTTTTGGTACATTTATTTATGAAAATAATGGAAATTAGGAGAAAAGGAAGGTGAAAGGTAACAGGTTCCATGTGAGGAGGAAATTCAAGGAAAATAATGCAAAATGAAGAAAATAGAGGCCTAATTGATAAAAAGGCTTATGTGGATCAGTTTGTAACCTTTTGTAGTTCAATTTTAGACATTTCTCATTATTATCTCACTGTCTCTCTCTAACTCTTGGAAACCTAGAGTTTTCTTGGAGCATTTTGGAATTGGATCAAGAAAGGAAAAGAAGACAAGAGAAAGGAAGGAGGAAGCAAGGAAGAGAAATATCAAGAAACTACAACATGATTCTTTGTAGGTATTGATTTTGCATGTGTTGTTTCCTTGCTAGATTTGGCATGAATGGTATTTCATGTGGTTATTTTGTTATTATGGCATGGGTTTTTCCAGGTGTGATAGTGCTTTTAGCCTAGCCTTACCATTTCTGGATAGCCATGATGTGATGGGATTCTCATGTTTTGGTTGAGTTGGATTGTCAGATGGATTTCAAGTTGACTGAGGTGGATCTCTGAATGATAGAAAACATGTCCATGTAACCCCTGAACTATACTATGGGTTGTGGTAAATCCATATTTTGTGTCGCCTCTATGGGCGTACGAATCCTAAATCAGTGAGTGTCGATATATACAGTAAAGCCTAAAGGTGGGTGCTCTCCATCAGGCCTATTAATCTTGGGATGGGATATGTGGTAAATCCTAGAGAGTGGGTATTGGTTTAGGGCATAGTGATCTAGTGTGGATTATAGTAAAGCCTGAGAGACTAGGAGACAGGAAAATTCCTCAAGGTGTAGGTGGAGAAATCTAGTGGAATCCATGCTTGTTTGGCCTAGTAATATGGTTGAAATCATGGTAAATATGGTTACTACATGTTTATTGTGTTGGCAGTGATCTGGGATGGACTATGGTAAATATTGGTTTCTATTGAGGAGGGTGAGGTAGTTTAGCCTCAAGATGCCCTAATTGGTTCTTTTGGTTTGAGTGCCACATTCATGCTTGGAATATGGCATGGGGGTGGATGATTGAAGAGATATTTGGCTCAACCATTCTATGTTAAGGTGGAATGTGATAGTCCCATCCCAAGTTGGATTTTGCATTCATTAATAAGAGGCTATCTCCTTGGTATCTTATGTATAAATGTACTAGATTATATGTGGATTTTATGGTTGATGTATCATTGATATTTCTATTATTATTATGTTGGTTATAAGCATGTATTATGACAGTGATGATGTATCGATTTCCTCATGTTTTGATTTGTAAACGAGTGAGCAATGAATCTATGGCCTAATAGATGATAATGTAGCTACTCATATAAGTGAACAATGCTTCTTATAAATTCTTAGATAAGTATGAGACCCCTATTCTTAAATTGTTATTTACACCTGTAGATTACATATTTGTGATATGTTTTCCAAAATTCCTATCATGCTTAGTAGGGGCCCAGTCAAGCCCTTGTTCAAGTGATTCAATTTGTATCATCATTACCTTGTTCTCTTTCTTTTCTGAAGGTATCATTTAATTCTTGGTAGTGACCTGGGCTACGGGCCTGAAAAAGTGTCTCAAATCATGGGGATGCTAGCATAGAATTGAGCAAAATAGTCCCTGGACATTGGCATGCCATGCTATGGGGGCATCCAAAGTCCTCTAGATGCATGCATGTTGTTGTACCTTAAGAAACCAATTTCCTAGTTGTGTAGAAATTATGCATAACACATTAATGTTTATAATTACTGTCACTTGTTTGTCACTTAATTGTATGTTGTATTCTCAAATGAAGGACTTGAAAGACTTCGTTTTTAACCCTTAATACTTAGGTGACATGAAAACATCAGAATGTCATTTGATTGTTGAATATAGATGATGAATGAAGAAAGCTTAAAGAAGTCAGAGACAATATGATGTTTTACATAGAATCTACTATCTGTGACACTTGGAGAAGTTAAAGATAATATGTTGTCTTACACAAAAACTACTATTTGTAACTTGGAATAATTGGAGAGTTGGGAACTTCAAGTATAGGAGCGCTCTTTTAAGGGATTTTAACTTCATTTACATAAGAAAATAAAGACTTGTAGCTTCATTACCATACTTAAAAGGAAGAAAACATAAGATGACACATAATAGAGAAGTCACAAAATCATACCCAACAATGTATGGAAAGATTTTGATTCTTTTATTAATCAACAGTTGTATCAGGAATTCAGTGGCCTAGTATCCCCAGGTTCTCCAAAATTTGAACCCCTTCTCTATCAATTTCTTCCTTTTATACATTATGAGACAATTAGTAAACACCAAAACTGTCAAACTACCTAACTATCCTCTAACTGCTTTGAAGTAAAGGTTATTACAGAATATTACATAGAGGTTAAAAGACACCTCATTCTCAAGAAAATAAATTAACAAGAAGTAACAGAAATTAGAAAGTGATGGTTGTTTTCTATTTGAATCTATAGCTTGAGCTTATGGTTCTGTTGATGTATCTTTCTGTTTCTCTATCATCCATTAATGGAGTAGTGGATGTTAGCAGGGTATGTTGAGTGACGAGGGCAATTAACAAATGAAAACGACATGGGACGGAAAGCTTTGGGAGCTCACTACGGGGGTAAAGAATGTATGGGAGCTTCAACGAGGTTGAACCCCTGCAGTGATTTCAAGCCACACATTGCAATCAACCATGCTAACGTCACGATCAACTGTCAGGGTTGGGCTTTAATTAACCTTCATGCTCATTGCTCCCCGACATACTTATCAAGCCATCGCTTAATCGTGCCTCTTGAACTTGGATGACCTTTAGACAATGGATTGGTTATTATAGAACTCAAAATAATTAACACTCTAGTTCATAAACCTATCGCATCCACCTTTTCAATGCCCCTTTGACTCCCATATGGTCCTGATAGGAAATAAAATTGTTGGTTAATAATTTATCGAGTCTGATTTAAAAGATAAAACTTGATTAATTTCCGACCTGATATTCTGACCCGATATCCATCGAAGACCCAAAAGGAAATAAATATTACTGGTTAATGATTTATCGAGTCTGATTTAAAAGGTAGAACTTGATTATTTTCCGACCTGATATCCATCACGTCCGACCTCAGAAATAAACCCCATTCTAGTTAACTGAATGATTACCATCAGATCCGTGGCCTATTGATTAGATGACCTAGATCTTCTTGTGGGTTTATCACTTTCAAAAGTCATTGCAAATATAAAATCAACCATTTCTTTCATATTTTTTTTCTTTCACATTGTAATAAAACGGAAAATAAAACTCAAATAAAAATGGATGCTACAACACATGCCATAGCATGGGAGAGTTTGGAAGTTTAATGGTCTAAACATTTAGTGGGACCCAAGGGTTGGTTTCCTAAGAGGTTGGGATGGTTCTTATGAGTCCTGTTACTGATGTGGAAGGCTTGTATGGTGTTTTTGTATTTATTGCACTTCCTTAAGGTCATCTAGGAGGTTGAATCCCATCATAGTAGCCTCTCATCATAATTTTACCCCTATTGCCTAGTTACTTAGGTAGATGTGAGAAGAGGGTGTTATAGAGTGGTATCAGAGCATGGATCACACCTTTGAATGGATGAGTGATGTCTACTAGTCATGCATTCATGTCTGTTGCACATGTATTAATCATCTTATGGTCTATATTCTTGTTGCTTTCCATGGTGTTGGTCATGGTTGTAGCGATGTTTCCATGTGAAAAAGGATGTTGTTGTTGTGAAGTGTGCCATCATGAGTGTATGATTGGTTACATATTTTTATGCTTGACTATTGTCAGTGTACATTGGCACGGTTGTTGTTTTCATGCATGAGGTCATAGTATGTGTAGTTGGTATGATCATGCATTGATGACTGGACTCTAGCTAGAATGATGGTTACATGGTTATATGCTTATGTATTATATGTATATGTGTTGCCATGATTATGTTATACATGTATTATGTTGATTGGTTGATCTTGTAGATGAGATATCTTCCCCGAACTGTGTTAAGGTACGTTGGTTTATTGTTTTTTGGTTTAGCTGGCATAGAATGCCTTGCAAGAAAGAGATAAAAATGGCTAACAAGATGGTAGATTATAAATATTCTCCCTATGAATCAAATGAGTAGCATGGTTTTGGTCACTCTTCTGATTTAGCAAACACATTGAGAATCTTGAAGGAAGAAATAAGGAGTTTTAAGGTGGGCAATGAAAAAATCATGCAGGAACAAGAGAAACTATGAGAAGATAATACAATACTCCTTTAGAGTTTGTCAGAATTGCAGCGAGAAGGGTCACCTCGGATCACCATGGACAGGAGGACAAAGCTAAAGCGGAAGATGGTAGTAGGTCTCATGGTGGTCACCAATTGAACAAAGATGACACGGTTAGAGATGGCAGGTTGTTGGATACTCGAGATAGGAGAGCTGGTGGATACACGTACTATTATAGTTATGGTTCTGATAGATGTCATGATCATCATTGTTATCATCCTTATAGGAGGAGTGATAGGGGATATGTTCGATATGAATTTAAGAAAGTGAAGCTACTTGATTTTTATGGAGATGTGAAGAATCAATAAGATGCAAAGGCTTGGATACTTTGGATGAAGAAGTTCTTTGAGTTGCATAATTACATAGATAAGATAATGAAGGCCATTGTAGTTATCAACAGCCTAAGAGGTAAAGAAGACATTTGGTGGGAATATGTAAAGCAGGTCAGAGACATCAGGACAAAGGACTTGAGTTGGCATGAGTTCAAGAGGCATTTTAGGAAGAAGTAGTTGTCAGAAAGGTGCTATGACAATACGACCAAATAATTCTATAAGCTAAAGATGGGATCAATGATAAATGAAGAGTAAACAACCAATTTCTAGAGCTATTGAGGTATGTACAGTATATTAAATATGAGAAGGATAAGGTTCAAGGATTTGTCAGTTGTTTGCCATTAGCATTTAGATATCAGATTAAGTATGATGAACCTTGATCACTTGAGGAAGTTATCGAGATATTGAAATATTGCTATGAATAGTGAAAGCGTACGAATGAATCTCAGCAAGGATGGAAAGTGAAAGATAAAAGTAAAGGTAAATAACAGCTAGAAAGGACAAGGCCTCATAATTCCAAAGAGAAAGAAAAACTGGCACCACAAAAGAAGTTCAATGCAACTAGACATGGAGATGGATCACAATAGCAACATAGAGGTGATGGTAGTAGAAAGTTGGAGTGTTGGACATGCGGTAAGGAACACCCTAAGAGAGATTGTCGACACAATCATGGTTGTAGGCCTCATATATATAGTGCACCAGAGGCGTAGACTATTGGGGATGGTGGTCATGGAATTCCTCATATATATGAAACAATGGGCAATAGACAGACAAACCATCATGCATCTATCATTGAGATGGAAGGTGAGATTTGTGAACAAGTAATTTCTATTTTGATTGACCCTAGATCTAATTATAGTTATGTTAGTTTAGAATTGGTGAATAAGTGTGGTTTGAATAAAGAAGTGAATGCAAAACCTTGGTTAGTGCAATTGGCTATACATACAAAGAAAAAAGTACATCATTGGGTAGGAGCTTGTGCATTTGAGTTGAATGGCATGTCTACCACAACACATTTGAATGTATTACCATTGGGAGCATAGAGTATGTTGTTGGGCATGGATTGGTTGTACCTTCATAGGACCAAGATGGATTTTTATGACAAATCCATCGAGTGCCTGGATGACAATGTGAAACCAAGAGTCTTACAGGGAAAGAAGAAAGACACATCAGTTATGATGCTGAAAAATATGTAGGCAAATCAAAGTCATAGAAAAGGGTGACTGTTATTTGAGCGCATATTTCTAGTGACAAAGGTAAGGAAGTTGAGGATGTAGATGTTTTGACTAGGTACCCAGTTCTACAATAGTTTGAAGATGTGTTCCCCAAAAATATTTGAGAGTTTCCACCTCATAGAGAAGTAGATGTTTCTATTGAGTTAGCACCACAGGAAGCTCTGACATCAAAAGAACCTTATAGGATCATCTGAGTTGGTAGAGTTTAATTTGTAGTTGAAGAAGATGCTTGGAAAAGGATACACTAGGCCAAGTGTATCACCTTGGGGTGCAGTGGTATTTTTTGTGAAGAAGAAGGATGGTACTCTTAGATTGTGCATTTACTATAGGAAGTTGGAAAAAGTGGCAATCAAGAATAGGTATCTGTTTCTGAGGATTAATGACTTGTTCGATTATTTGAAGGGAGAAATAGTGTTCTTGAAGATTTACTTGATATCCATATATGATCAAGTATGCATTAAAGAGGAGGACATTTATAAGACGACTTTCCGAACTAGGTATGGGCTTTATGAGTTTGTTGTAGTTCCATTCGGTTTGACTAATACTCCAACTACATTTATGTGCTTCATGAATAATGTGTTTTATTCATATTTGGATAAGTTTTTTATTTTGTTCATTGATGACATATTGGTACATTCTAAAAATGAGGAAGAGCATGCGGACCATTTGGATGCAGTGTTGAGATTGTTGAGAGAGCATCAATTGTATGCTAATCTTGGAAAGTGTAGTTTGTTTTAGATTGAGGGACATTACTTAGGAAATGTCTCCAAGGAGGGCATAACAGTGGATTTGGAAAAGATATCATGGAGTGGGTACCTCCCAGGAATGTGGATGATGTGGGAGCTTAAATGGTGTTAGTAGGATATTATAAGAGGTGCATTAGGAACTTCTCACATATTTCATATCCTATCATGTCATTGTAGAGGAAAGTTAAGAAGTTTCAATGGACAGAGGAGTGTGAGTTCAACTTTTAGCAGCTTAAGAAGTTATTGACACATGTACCAGTGTTAAATATTGCAAATTTGGAAAAATAACTAGTAGTGTATACATATTCTTGTAAGACATAACTTGGTTAAGTCCTTATGCAGGAAATACAGATGGTGTGCTATGAGGAAAATAAACTAAATGAACATGAGAAGAAATATCTAACACATGACCTTGAGCTAGCAGTGATCATACATGCATTGAAGATGAGGAAGCACTATCTTATTGGTAGGAGGTTTGTATTGATCAATGATCACAGTGGGTTGAGATACCTGTTTGACCATGAATATGAACACCAGGTAAGCTAGATGGTTAGCCACAATTAGTAAGTTTTATTTTGATATCAGATACATCAAAGAAAAGGAGAACAAGGTATAAAATTTTATGAGAAGGTGAATACAAGTAAATCATATAGCATCTATGAGTTCCTATGGGACAGATCTATAGGATAGGATCTTGTGGGCAGGGAAGAAGGATGTTAGGTATAGGGAGATTTTGCACAGGTTGCAACAAAGTATAGGTACATGTACATGTATAGGTATAGGTAGTAGTATAGACACATGTATAGGTAGTGGTACATGTACAGGTGCAAAGGATGTGGACTATCATCTCGCAGCATATGGATTGGTCTAGTTTAGAGACATTATATATGTGTCTGATAAAAGTGAGCTAGAGAAGTTGATCTTAAAGGGGTTTCATGCGAAACCATATTCAATTCATGCAAGCTATCAGAAAACATTGACCATAGTGAAGGAATTTTATTATTGGCCAAATCTGAAAAAGGATGTAGCTGAGTTCGTGGCTATGTGTTTTGATTGTTAGCAGGTGAAGGCAAAGTGTAAGCATCTGGTTGGACTTCTACAAATGATTATGATTCTAGAGTGGAAATGGGAGGTCATTTCCATGTACATTATCACAGGTTTTTTGAGTAGAGTGAGACAACATGATTCCATCATGGTTATTGTGGTCAAGTTGACAAAGGTTGCGCACTTCATTCCAATGAAGTATACATTCTTAGCTAGCAATGTAGCATGGGTATTCATTGGAGATGGGGTTATATTTCATGGAGTTCCAAAGAATATTATGTCATACATGGACAAAAAGTTCACTTCCAAGTTTTGGAAGGAGTTTTCTGTATGCCTGGGCATTGATTTGGCCTTCAGTACAACTTATCATTTGTAGAAAGATGGAAAGATTGAGAGGGTCAACTGAATATTTGAGGACATGCTAAGGATGTACATGATGCATTAGCAAGGAAAGTGGGAAGAGTATCTTCCACTAGTAGAGTTCGCTTACTGATGGGTATCATGAATATTTGAAGATGAGTCTATTTGAGGCATTGTATGAACATATTTGCAATATTCGCATCAATTGGAGTGATCCAATTAACATGGTGTTGATGGGACCAGCCATGTTGGCAGACATGGAGTGGGAAATATAGGTCATTAAGAAGAATTTGGAAGTAGCATAGGATAGGCATAAGATCTATGCATCTCAGCATAGGTTGTTCAAGGAGTTCCAGGTTGGGGAACAGGTAGTTGTAGCAACTACAACCACCCTCCAAAATTTTGGCTCGCATTAAAATTTCGGAGCCTACCTCGGATCTTGCGATCAATTATCCTTGGTCGCTTGTTTGTAAGATGATGATTTCAAGCTCCCCTCCTTGATCCTAAGAGTTGGCATGTTCCCATCTTCATGTAGCATGAGTCATATTTAGGCACAGGGGTTGTTTTTTATCATGCAATGGGAATGTTATCTTATTTCAAGGTAATTGTGTGTGTATGACCTGTCATCATAGACACATGTTTCACACACTCACGTCAGGAAGGTTGTTGCATCAAGAAAATTATGTCTTATGTATTTTGGATGGTATATGTTGTATCACTAAGTGTTTGTGTGCGATTACAATCAAGTCCCATCAATATTTACATATGTTTCACTTATCTGACACTTAACCATTTTACCAAGCAACCTAGCCTCATCCAACTTCCCAGAACGGTGTGCTTTGCTTCTAAAACCATCAAGCTTCCTCCCTTTCTTTTTGAAACCCCATAGTGCATAGAGACACCAACCTTCCTTACCTACTGAAACCCCGCAGGCAAGACAGACCCCAACCAACATTGCTCTCCAAAAATTCGCAAATTAGTCAAGCCACCAACATCTCTCTCCATGAATTTGTAGAGAAGTCCAACAAAACTGCACTCAAAAATTGAGCAGGGGTGTTCTCTTAGGACCCCTGTCCTGCAGGAGTGCCCTGAAGCTTAAAACTACATAGTGTTATCCAAGTTGTCTTGTCTATTTTGTATGTAAGAATGACGCATATGGGCATCCAAGGGCCTCATTCCGGTAATAGTAACTTTCCACTAAAATCACATAGATCTACTCTTAGTGACTACAAGAAAGGGTCACATGCTAAAATAAATTCCAAGGAGTTGAGGAGAGGGACCAAGGAACCAATCAATGGAAAAGATTAGGACCGCATGCAAACATTGTTGGATGCATGATCATCTTGACGGTAAGTATGGTAAGTAAAGAACACCTTTCAAAGTACAACTATTAGTTGAGTTTGCAAGACTGCTTATCAGTGTCATATCATCCCGTCCTCAGTAACATGCATGTGCGCAAACATGAAAATTCATCTCATGTGTTTCTTCTACTTGTCTTGATTCCTTTTCACTTGTTTGAAAAACTGTTGTCTTTCGCATGTTGATTTCTAGGTCATGCTTCCGAACTTGTTTTAATGATGATCAAGGTTGTGTTTGAGTTATGTTCTCTAAGTACAGATGTATTGCGCACACACACAATGTTGTATGCACTCTCGCACAAGAGTCATCACGGTCATTCAATGATCTATCACAAGTGGCATGCTTGTCACGCGTACCGTCAGTCAGTCACACTGAGTGTAGGTTGTCTTGATGGTTTGAGTTGTCTTGTCATCGAGTCATGTTGAGTGTGTGTTCAAAAGGTCATGTATGCACAAGTTCACTAACCCACAAACTTACTGATTTTGCCAAAATTTTGATGACCGGATCACCCTCCAACAACTAGACCTTTGCTGAGCTACATTCTGCAGTTTTAGCCCTCAGTGATCATGTACTACTACCTAGAATTGCATAGAGCTTGAGGCTATCTCCCAGTCAGCTTGCACTACACGATCCTGGAATCGACCGGACTAACTATCACCCAGAACAACAGAAAAGTTGCTTAGTAAGTCATTTCAATTTGCACTGCCTACAAACACATAAACCAAGCTTCCACCTACTCAAACAGAGATTTTTATCGGGTAGTGACACCAACACTCACTCCCCCAAAAAAATCCACAAAATATTCAAATATTTCCCGCTCTACTAATTGAAGAAACTATGAAGACATGATGAAAAAAATTGAGTAATTATTTCGAGCCAGTCACCCAGTTAGCCTACCTACTGCTCGCTTGGAAAACTGCCCAGTTCTCATGAGTAGTCATCCATGTGCCCAACATCCTGCTTAACTCATGAACTATGCAAGGATGTTCAGCAGGCCAACCTCCTAGCAATTGTGAAATTCTTTCCAACAAACTCTCGTAGCCTGATTCCATCTTCCCAGAAAAAATTGTGCAATTTCTCCAAGAAAGCCTCATGCAGCCCACTGCTAGCTCCCTAGAGATTATGCATAGTTTTTTCTGAAATTACCTCTCTACTGCCTGCACTACCTCCCTAAAACAATTGTGTAGATTTTCCCTCCAGCTGAGCCAGATCCCATAGACAGCCATTGATTAAGTGGATTTTCCATCTCAGTCTCTCAGTGATCTCTATGCAATTTTCACCAGAAGTGCCCTGAGCCCACATCCATACTTCAAATATTCCTTGTGTAGTTTCAAAGGCTTATCCTCTCTCTAGGTCACCTGAATCTGAAAGAAAATGATAATTCATCATGGTAGACAAGGAGATTTCTGGATTTGATGTCGTCTAGTCATGAGTGATTGTGGATAAAATTACATGGATGAGACTTGATACAATGATGAATGGGATGAACAAGGAGAGCATGCGAGGAGATTCGTTCGTGAATGGAAAAACACAAATTTCATACAAGGATATTTGTTTGCGAATGGGCAAACAAGGAATGCATGAAAGGAGATTTATTTATGAATGGAAGAACACCTGAATCATGTCAAAGTACAAGCGAAGGAAGAACATGCATGTGCAAACATCAGTCGAACACCAAGACCGTCGAAGTCTTCACACACTTTACCATGCAAAGATGAAACTATGATACATCAGCAGCACATCCATCACTCAGGAACATTGTAGCTCGACATGGACACCACCAACAACATGAACATACCAGCACTGTTGTGTCAAGTCATGTCATGAGTAATCTCTTCCACATCACTATTGTGGGACATACTGTATTAATCGATGTAATGAAACATGGAAATCCAAGAGACCCACATGTGAAGTTAAAGAGTCATTTAAGTTGAATAGTCATGTAAGTCAAACAATCATGAGGGAAGTTGAACAGTCACAAGGATCAGTTTCACCCTTGGCTATAAATAACCCTCATTTGTACATGCAGAAAACTTTTCACCTTGGCTCCTCCCACATAGCAATGAGAGTATGTAATATTTTCTTTGAGGATCGAGTAGTGGTTGAAACGCCCCACTATTAGGGTTAGTTATGTAACGGTATACGCATGTGTCTTAGAAATTTTACTTAATTTAGGAACTTATTAACAAGCCAACATGTTCTCACATGTATTGTAATTTTCTGTACGAATATTCTTTGGACACTTTTCATGCATGTTTCTTTAACTTGTGTTAAGACAGTTGAACTGCTTCGGTTTTTCTAATACATATGCTTACGAAAATGTGTTGTATAAGTTGTTAACGTTGTCTCAGCTATGTGGGCTATCCCAGTGGATACATGAAAGATTCATTCGTGGAAACTTGTTATAACACATTTCGTACTCATGTGAACTATTCCGCTGGGTGTTGTACGTGCTATCTATTCACCTTATGTTTGTGCCTACCACATCCATGTGGAATACTCCGCCAGAAGCTATGCATGTTGTGTTGTGTTGTGTGTCTCTAGTAGAGTTGGGACTATTCTGCTTCAACCTGAGACTCACTTCCACCATCTCCCTCTGCACTGAAATAACTTTGACACAAGTAACACCAAAGCACTCACCAAGAATGTGAATCTCATTGTTCAAAGAAAAAGAATACCACTCTCATGTGCTCACAAGCAATAACTAAGGAATATCTTTAAGATAATGGAAACTGGGCTATCATATCAGATGGGACTCCTACACTCAACAATTTGAGGCCTATTTGGGACTTCATATAGGGGAGATACCCAAAATGTTGGAAAGTCCAGCACCATCAACATTTTTGGTGCTAGAAGGAGGGCTAGATGACAAGCTGAGTCCTTGTGATCTATTTTGAATCTCCACATAATTATCATGACTAGACACAAAATTTCTCTTCCAAAGTGTATGTCTTTGGAAACGACTTTGAAATATCGGAAGATCTTTGGAATAACTTGTCAGGTAAAACATAGAACGGTGTAGGCCAAGTAGCCTTGGTTATGTTAGGATATTCCGACACGTAGGAATAGTTAAGTATAACTTGTTCTAGTATAGAGTTAGGTAAAGTGTGTTTCTTTAACATGTACATTTGTAACTTACTATCCGACGGTCACGATATGTAGTGATCCGACGGTTCATTCTCTCCTCGGTATTATCGACACTTGATTCGTGGCTTGACACCCGATTGGTCCATGAATTCTATTTAAAGCGCATGGAGGGTCATTTGTAGGTTCACCGTGCATGAGAGAAAGATTATGTAAATTTTCATTCTTTTATTAATAAATTGCATTGCTTGTAGTAGCCACGTTGGCGCAGGCCGTGGACTGTTTCCCTCTCTGAGGGTTTTAACCACGTCAAAACACTGGTGTATTGATCTGTGATCTGTTTGTGAGCAGTGTCCTTTTGGTGTTCTGTCTAAGGAACTTACCCTGTAAATTCCTACACTCATGCTAACCCTGAAGTGCTTCCCTTGAACTCTGTCCCTGCATGTACCTCTGCTGCCTTTAGCAATGTGTCCACATTCTTTTTCACCTGGGCATCTTTCTGACCATGGAGCTCCTGCTTTAATCTTTTGTATTTTTCTTTGAGGGTCTTCTTCTGATTGTACCACTTAGTGGTCCAATTACAAATATCCATTTCCTCAGCCTCTAGTTCATTGATTCGCTCCCTTAACTTTTCATTCTTCTTTTGAGTCTCTTTACTCTGCGCTCGGAGCATTTCATTTTCTTTCTTGATAACTTTTTCTAGCATATTAGCCTCCATGACTTCTTCCTTTAATTTCTCAATTTGTTTCTCCAGTTTCTTCTGTTTCTTAATGGGAAGTGGTGAACCTTTTTCTTGCCTGTTATTGCTTTAAACCTCTATATCAGCTCCTGGTCCTGGTGGTGAGTGGTCACTACTCTCGATATCCATTGGTATAGGTGCATTGGATTCAAGTTGGTCTTCTTGTAACTGGGCTTTTGGTGCTCTCCTTGTTGTTCTTGAATAAGTGGTGAAAATTTTATCTTGCTCTGCCTTCTTAGCATCTTCTTTTCTCATTTTCCTAGTCCTTATGCTGCTCACAGGTGGAGGTACCTTGCTTGCTTTGGACACTGGGATCTCTTCATCGATATCCTTCATGAATCCTGAGTTCTCCTGCAGTTCTTCTTTGTCTTCTTCATCTTTAATTTGGTTAGCAGCTAAGAACTCCTTCCACATTTTCCCTCTTCTCTGCAATTCATGCTCAATAAGAATTTTAATTAAGCCAAAGTGATATAGGCTCTTGTCTTCATTTCCCTTCTGCTTTTGGATGGTCTTCGACATCTTAGTTAGGCTTTGTAATAGAAAATATGGTAGACTAATAACACACTACCTTTTCAAGTGTAGCAGTAATTTAATATGGTATAGATAGATAATACTGTAACGGCCTTCGCAGGTTACAAATTTTTGGAGGATATAGACCATCTCATCCCAGGGATGCATCAACCAACTCCTTGGGACGCCTTTCTTCCAGTTAACTGATGAGACTCTGGATCTAGACATAAATTGAGTCCATGACTTCTCTTTAAATTGCTTTGTCTTAAAGTGCTTCTCCCCTTCTGGGCTGATCCCTATTGACTGGGCTATGGTGTCTTCTGAAACCCTGAATGAGAAGTTACCTATCAGGGCTTTCTCTCCATTGAATGTGAAAGCGAATTGTTTTGTAACCTCTTCATTACTTCCATGAAATTTCTCTAAAAAGGGCAACCAATGTATCTCTCTGAGAATTGAAATGCAATCTTCATGATATTGAGAACTGCCAAACATGCTCGGCTCGACCCTATTGGTCATTTTGGCAGAGGGTCGTGCTCTAACTCTTCTCTATTTATGTTTTGCAATTTCAACAAATAAATTTCAATTTGTTACCTGGTGGCGTCGCTCCCTTAATATCCAGTATGATGCTCGGTTGACTGTATTGTGACTTTGGTGGGAGTTGAAACCGAATGGTTATATTGCCCTCTTGTGGTGCTCACTGCTTTCAATCCTTACTGTGGAAGTCACGGAAGTTAAATTCCAGCGTGAAATAATTGAGAATGATGGTGAAAAAACCAACTACACTTACTTCATAGCGTATTCATCTTTGGAAACAAAGGAATGGTTGTACCGCTTGTATAGATGCCATCATAGGAGCGCTGGAAGTGTATATGCAATACTGGGGTATGATTTCAGGGAGTCCTCTGAATCATTTAGCTGCGTCGGGTGGTGTAATCATAATTCGGCCGTATGGAATACAATGAATAGGCCCGCTTCAACATCTATTTCTTTATCTTTATTTTTAAAAACACAATCCACCACGTGTCCTGTTTCTATTGGTACTCGGCCACATGGAAGATGTTGGTATGGTTGTAGGATGCGTTTGGAATAATAGGGTTGATATGAAAAGGGTAATGGATTTAGAGGTATGAAATAGGTTGAAGTATGAAAAATGATAAGAATCAGTGAGATAAGGGAAGATGGAAAATGTAGTGTCCTTGAAATCGATCATAACAGTCACAGTCATTAAATTTAACATTAAAAATTAATCTAAGAAATTAAATGTTAAGATTAAGGAACATATTACACTTTTGTTGGTTGTTGTTGCATTGGCATGCTGAGTAGGACTAGTCTCTTTTGACTATTCTTTGTTGTTGCCAATAACAGGTCCCCTGAGATAGATTTGAATGCAACAGGTCCCTCTGAAATCTTGAAGATGTTCATGCAGCTCCTTATATGTATACAGGTTCCTTGAGCTTGGGTATTTGATGGAGTCTTGGTGCCCAGTAACCTATGAATCCTTGTAGAAACTTGATGAAGCTTTGTTGAAGTAACCCTGAAGTAACAGTCTCTTAACAGGTCCCTTTTATGTGTCTTAAACAGGTCCCATTATTGCTGGTGTTGATAGCATGGTCTTCTGGACAGAACAGGTCCCCCTGCATAATGTTTATAACCAGGTCTCTCTGAGATAAAAAAAAATGACAAAACAGCTTATTTATTGAAATCTGGAATGCTGGAACAAACTGCTTTGGAAATTTACAGTGAGGAGATGAGATAAGAAATCTTTAAGAATTTACAATGGAGAGATAAAAGAACAAAATGATGATGCTTCTCTCCCCCACGAAAGTTTTGACTTGTCCTCAAGTCATTATTCAGTTGATTAATCAAGCAGTGAACAAAAGAAAGAGAATTCTTACCCGCCACCGAATTGGTTTTGAAGTAAGAATTCGGGGTTAGAGTGTGCGAGAGGTTGGTTTTCACATCTAACCCATTATTTTATATATATATATATATATTATACGTTAGTTTTTTTTTTTTTAATTTTGAAATTGAAAGGAAATGAACTAAGGCAGGGATACTGCAGCTGAGCGCTGCAGTATCTCAACCTCTCTTTGTTGAGATACTATTTGGAGAAAATCTTGCTTGCTGGCGGGCTTAGTGTATAGTTTCAGGCGATGACCATTGACAGTAAAGGAATGACCTTCTCCATCAATAGTTTTGAGCTTCACTGAACCATTGTCGTAAGCCTGAACAATTTGGTATGGGCCCATCCAATGGGTGGTAAACTTGGCTTTATGATCTCTGAACTTAGAGTCAAAAAGAAAAGCCCAGTCACCTTCCTTGAACTGCTTCTTTTTTATATATGCATCATGCCACTGCTTCCTTTGTCTTTGCATGAGGATTGTGGTTTCCTCTGCTTGCTGCCTCATTTCATCCAGCTGGTTCAACTGCTGAATTCTTTCTTGTTGTGCTTGGTCCAAGTCAATTTGCAAATCTGCATCCAGTTTAAAAGTATGTATTTGAAACTCAATAGGAAGCATTACCTCTTTGTCGTACACCAACTGATATGGTGTAAATCCTGTAGTATCCTTCCATGTAATTCTGTAAGCCCAGAGTGCATCTTTGAGCTTTTCTTCCCAATTCTTCCTGTTCATTGCAACAGTTTTAGTAATGATCCCTTCCAAAGTTTTGTTTGTGGATTCTACCTTCCTATTGGCCTGTGGATGGTAAGGTGTGCTTCTCCTATGCTTGATTTGGTATTTGTCTGTGATTTCCTTCACTAACTTTGAGGTGAATTGAGTACCTTGATCAGTCACTATCTCCCTTGGTACTCCATACCTTACAAAAATCTCTTCAAAAAGGAAATTTACCACTATGTGTTCGGTGGCTCTAACCAGTGCTTTTGCTTCAGCCCACTTTGTGACGTAATCAGTACATACTAAGATGTACTTCTTACCATTGGAGGTTGGGTTAATGGGTCCTATAAAGTCTAGAGCCCATTTTTCAAATGGCTCTAGGTGAACTTGGGGCTGAAGGGGCATCTCGTCTATAGCTGTTGGCCTGCCCATTCTTTGGCAGCTGTCACAACTCTTCACATACTTCTTGGCATCCTTGAAAATGGATGGCCAGTAGTATCCAAGAGTAAGAACTTTGAATGCTGTCCGCTTAGCTGCAAAATGCCCACCACACGGTTCATCATGGCAAGATTTTAAAATATCAATTACCTCATCATTTCTTACACATCTTCTAATGATCATATCATAACCATTGTAAAATAAATCGCCATTAAGCCATGAATATCTAGCACTTTGTTTGACTAGTCTCTTCTTTTCCTTTGCAGTAAAGTGTGGAGGTGTCCTTCATGTAGACAAATAATTGGCCAAATCAGCATACCAAGGATTTACTATGGAAATTGCAAATAAATTTTCATCTGGGAAAGAATCTTCAACCGGAACAACCTCACCTTGGTTTTGCAGTCTAGAAAGAAAATCTGCCACCTAGTTCTCTTTACCTGGTCTATCTAACACTGTGATGTTAAATTCCTGTAACAATAATAACCATCTGGTAACTCTGCCACTAGTTATTGGTTTATTCATTCAATGTCTAATGGCATAATGATCAGTATGTACAAAGACTTCATAACCAGTTATGTAATGTCGGAATTTATTCACAGCATATATGATAGCAAGTGTTTCCTTTTCTGTGATTGTGTAGTTTGACTCTGCAGGTGTTAGATTTTTGCTAATGAAATAAATGGAATAATTACAAGATTCCTCTTTTTGGCCTAATGATGCACCCACTGTAGTGTCAGATGCATCTGTAAAGATATGAAATGGTAGGCTCCAATTAGGCCCTCTCAAGACTGGTGCGGTTGATAACTTCTTTTTGAGTAGTTCGAATGCTTGTTGGCAGTTCTCATTCCAGTTGAAAAGTACATCTTTTGTTAGAAGTTTAAACAAAGGTAAAGCTATTTTACTAAAATGTTCAATAAACCTTCTGTAATAGCTTGTATGCCCAAGGAAACTTCTTACCTCTCTTTGATTCTGTGGAATTGGCAAATCGACAATGATCTGGATCTTTGTTGGGTCAACCTTGATGCCTTGAAAATAAATATAATGGCCTAACATTATCCCTTTGTTTAACATCATAAAGCACTTTTCATTGCTGAGGGATAGATTAGCTTCAATACATCTTTTCAAAACTCTCTCAAGGTTTTCTAATGCATGTTCAAATGAATTGCCGTATACTGAAAAATCATCCATGTAAACTTCAACACAATCATGAATTAAATCAACGAAAATAGCTAATACAACTCTCTGAAATGTAGCTGGAGCATTGCAAAGTCCAAACGGAAAAACATTGTAAGCATAAGTGCCCCAAGGACAGGTGAAGGTGGTTTTGTCTTGGTCTTCTGAGGCTATCCTGATCTGGTTGTAGCCACTGAAACCATCAAGAAAAGAAAATGATGATTTCCCAGCTAGCGTGTCTAACACTTGGTCAATAAATGGTAGTGGTAAATAATATTTGAGTGTTGCTTTGTTCAGTTGTCTGTAATCAACACAAATGCACCACTTACCATTTTTCTTGGGCACTACAACCAATGGGGATACCTACTGACTGTCAGAAATAGGATATATAAAATTAACTCTCAATAGTTTTTGCAATTCTTCTCTAACAATATCTTGGAGCATGGGGTTCATTCTTCTCTGTGGTTCCCTCACTTGTTTTGATAGTATTATCTGTGTAAATATGGTGAGTGCATGTGTCAGGGTGAATACCATGCATATCGGTATAGTCCCAAGCAAAGGCTTTCTGGTATTTTCTCAAGAGTCGGATTAATTTCTCTTGCTGAGATGAGTCTAGATGATTTCCTATGTTCAGAGTTTTCCCTGGACTAATCTCTATAACTTGACTCTGTGTGTTGGTGATGGATTGAACTGGAAAGATGTCGTGAAATGTGGTTTGCAAATATTGAATGGTGCATGTTTCCTGAAAATTTTGGGCTAAAAGTACATCTGCAGCATGATATTGGTCATGTCTCAAATTTTCGGAAATATCAGGTTGAGAAAGGAATAATTCTACTAAATCATTATTGTTTTGTTCTTGGAAATCATAGATTTGGTTAATGCTAAAAAAAGATTGTACTTCTTATTTATCATTGAATTTATCATCAAGCCACAAATTGTGTGTTACTGCTGGTGATTGTGCTGATGGATAAAGGGTGAGTTGTTTTCTTTCGGTCCCTCTTGAAATGATCATGTTGCCCGATCGACATCCTATGAATGCATCAGTAGTCGCTAACCATGGTCTACCAAGGATGATAGGGTGCCCTCCTAAATTGGATTTTGGTTGAGAACTAAGAAGTCCACTGGATACTCCCAAGAGTCCAGTGAGACAATTATGTCTTCCAAAATCCCTTCAGGAATCACTTTAGACCTATTAGCTAGTTCTAGAACAATCGTTGTATGTTGCAAATTTGTAAGCTGGAGTGTTCTGATGGTTTCAAGAGTCATGACATTGATTGCAGCCCCAAGATCTATCAAAGTGTTTGGAATTTGTATGTTGTTAATGATGGTGGTCACTTTGGGAATGCCAGGATCAACATACTTTTCCATGGAGATGGTATTGGTCATAAGGCCTGCTAAATGTCCTATAACATGAATGGTTTGAGGATCAATCCTTTTTCTAGCAGGCTTCTTGAGGCACATGTCTTTGGTGGCTTTAGTATATATGGGAATGTCTTTTATAGCTTGCAGTAGCGGAATTTTTATGTAGACATTCTTGAGTTCATCTAAGACATCAAACTGTGATATAGACATTGGAGGTTTCATTTGGACCAATCGGTCTGGAAAAGGTGGATGCAATGGTTGCATTTTCTTATCTTTGGTATCATCTTTTGGTTTTCTTTGATTTGTCATTTCATTTTCATTTTCTGTGTTTTCTTCTTGCTTACCTGTTATTGGAGAATCTTTGTGGAGTACCCTACCAGACCTCAAGTTGATATTTTGCAAGGGTAGTGTGGGATATGAGGTTCCCTCTTCTACATTGTAGGCTGGCCTCTCTGCTCTATTATTTGGATTTGGGACAGTTTGAGAAGGAATTTGAGTAGGTCTGGAAGGTTGTGAGTTAGCTGGAAATTGTAGTTGTGGTGGATTTATTGGTGGAGGAGTAGGCAGTGCTTGTTGAGTAGGTTGAGGCTGATAAACAATTTGCTAAGGATACTGCTGATATGGTTGAGAATGTGATGAATACGGCTAATGGTATTGTTGATATGGTTGTGAATATGGTGGGTATGATTGAGGATATGTATGATAATATTGAGAGTACTGTTGAGATGGTCTCCATTGTTGTTGTGGGTGGTCTTGGTGCTGCCATGGCATGGGTACATTCCATGAATTTGTGCATACATTTGATCATTTATAGGAAATTGCAAATTTTGATTTGGAAACATACCTTGAGGCACTGGCCTTGGCTGCCATGGTCTCTTTGTGCCCATGTAATACACGTTTTCCATCTATGCATTAGCTGCCATATTACAGTTCTGCAAAACCTTAACTTTAGGATAGTTAAACATATCATGATGTTCAGTACAGAAAGCACAAACTTGGATGTTTTCTAGTGGGTAGTCTTTTAATGCATGTTTCTTCCGGCATTTTGGGCAGAAAATAACCATTATCTGATCTTCAGCTTCTTATTTCTTTTTAGCTTTTAGAGTGCAATTTGGTTCCCTTGGGTGCTTAACAGATCTGTTTTAAACTATTCTAACAGATTCCCTATTTCAGCCCTTGTGACACTTGCTGAGGAAGATTTTGTGACTTTGGATGATAGGGTTCTTTTTCCCATTTTAGCTTTTCTCCTTGAATACTTTTCACATAACTCAGCGATTTATTTAAAGGGTAAAGAAGAAATGTCACCTTTGCCCATCAAGTTAAGATCATCCATGTATTCCTCTCGGATGCCTTTGAAGAATATTGTGCGGATCAGATCAAGAGGCATAGTTCGGTGTTTGGATTTTTGTAAGTTGTAGAAAAACCGTTCTAAGTATTCCTCTAAGGTTTCATCCTCTTGTTGGCTCATTCTAAAGATATCATCTTTAGAATCTTTGAATCTACAGTAAGGTTGATATTTCCTTAGAAATATTCTTCTCATGCCATCCCAATCAACTATAGCATTCTCACCAAGCCTCATGAACCATCTTAAGGCTGATGCCTTCAATGTCGCTGGGAAGAGTCTAAGCCTATGGGCATCATCTGTATAGCCATATGTTCGACATACAATGTCAAACTCGAACAAGAATGAGTCTGGATCTTCTGAAGCCATACCATAAAAGTTTGGTAGCACGGATGGAGGTATGTTCTTCATTTTGATCTCATCATCTTCTTGTGGTTCATGTATAGGAAACTTAAAAGTTGACTTTTCTTCGTCTCTATGTCCTTGATTTGGTACTGATCCATCTCCTTCCTCAAGCATTCTAATAGGTTTCTCTATGTCAGTGTCACTTGTTTTAAAGAGGAGATTAAAGAAATATTGTTCTGTCACTGTGCTACTTTCTCCTTGTGTGGAAGACCTAGGAAAGTACTTCTTCTGCGATTTATGTGTTAATAAAGTTTTCCTTTCGATGAGAGTAAGTCTCTGTCCTGACTTTTGTTTACCCTCTAATGCTTGTATGATGACTTCCTCAGCTGGTGTTGAATTCCTTAAAGACTCTGCTCCTGATGATGATGGGTTAGTTTTTGAATGGTGGGGGGTTTTTATGAATCTACCCTGACTGTCTCTAAATCTAGGCATAAATGAACATGATTTCTAACTGTTTTTTTGCTTATTTTTGTTTATTGAAATTTTTTTCCTTTTTAAATCCTTTAAGTACGCCTCCCCGGCAACGGCACCAAAATGTACTGTCCTGTCTAGGGTGCTAGACTAGGCTATATTTATTATCGACCAGGATGTGTAGACTTAGAGGCATGCGTCTAAAGTATATAGGCATAAAGGATTATTAGCTAAGTGGTTATGATGGTAGGTCACAGGACTTCTTTACGGAAGATTGAGGTATGTTACCTATCACCCAAACACTTAGGTCACTCAGTTAATCTACCTAATTACAACACTGTCATTCAACTCATTTATCAAATTAAAACGTTGTGTATAACTGCACACCAAGATTTTAATCCCCTTACAGAGACACCATGCATAAAACCCCTGTTCAGCAAATACTCAGCATTCATTAACATTCATGCAAGATAAAAATATATAGAAATCATAAGCATAAGAGTTCATGACATTGCTTTAAAAGACAACAAGGGATCGAATCCCTTACGGGATACGATTCACGATCTCAGTGATGATCTGTTCAAGCACGATCATAAACATAAACCATACGCATATCATAAACATAAACCAATTCTAATCACTCGCATATCATTTAATACCCTAAGTTGCAAATGAAAAGAAAATAACAGTATACCAAGTTAACGCAGGGCCCGTCCGCGTTCCAGAGGTATACTGGACTGTGATCCAACGATTATCAAATCAACACAAAAAGATCGTGACTGTAATTAAGTCTTTGATATTAAATTCAAACTCTGTTTTTAAACGAAACAACAAAGATGATCCACTACTCAGAACTGTGTTTACATACGGTCTTACAACCCCTACATTTCGAAAACGAATGTACATTCATGATGTGGCTGTTGTCGCTTTTACTATGTCGTGATTTTTGAAAATGTTTCTATCCCAAACTCATTTCAAAAAGGAACAAAACTAAATCAATTTAGAATGCTTGTTGTTGTTGCCTTTGTCGCCAATAGTTTGACCTTCGTTGACCGCGCATGTAGGAGGGTCGATTCTGCTGTGGGATAGGTATTCGTCCATGCTTGGACATTCTGCTTTTCATCCCTACCCTTCGCTCTAGCCTAGCTGTCATGCCACATGTCAAACCATAAACAAAATTCAGATTTGGATTCCTGTAGCTTTTACCAAAAATTCCTAATTTCGTACATAAAACTCCTAAATCAATTTCAATGCATTTTAATAACTATAGGACTATTAACTAATCAATTTTCAAGGGATCTGAGAGATATATGATGGAAAGAGGTAGGCAAATGATATGTTTTAGGAGGAAAAAGGAGGTCATGGAATGGTACCAACAGATGGACATACTTATTATGTTTTCCTTATGGATGGCATATCTTGCGGTTAGGTGGCCAATAGACCTGGTTTCCCACTGGGTAGGTTGAGGAAAACTAACTCTCAGACATATGGATGTATTTGCTTTATTATGAAAATTAATAGAAAAGCACCACCGAGCTTACAAAAAAAAAAAAATTACCGATTTTTTTTGGCAAAATCATAATTCCAATAAATAAACAAGAAAAAAGCTTTAGAAAATCAGAGATTTCAAAAGAATGTTATGAAAAATTGCTAAGGCTATGAAAACGTGAGGTGATTTTTTCCAAAAATTACCAAAATGCCTAATCTATGATGACTTTCCTCGCTTTGTAATTTTTTATTATCAAAACTTAAAAAATTAAATTAAATTAAAAATATTTATAAAAATATTAATCAACCATGACTTAACTAACTACTAACTACTGCAAGGCTTTGAAAATTGCAATTTAATCTATAGTCCCTAAATAATTTAGGGATGGATGGCTATCCTAAACTCAAGAAATTCTACCACTGCAACATTACAATGAGCTTTAAAAACCATCACCAGGGAAAGAAACATACCGTCTTTTTTTTTCCTAGTAAAAAAAAACATTGCATTATATATATATAAGTATGAACCAGTACATCTATCTAGGAGCACATTACATCTGTGCATATCATCATATAGATATTTCATCTATCTTGTGACATTCTAATATATCCCAATACAATATCAAACAAGTTACAGTAATGAAAAAGTATTCATCAATCCTATATAATAAAAAACATGTACTTCATCAACTATTCATTCAGTGATCCCATATAGAAAAGCTTTCGTTTGAAAAGACATATAGAACAAAAAACATAAAGTCCGTTTGAAAACACCATCTATCAAAATAACAAAGGCATATCATAGTTATCATATCCAGGGAGGCGTAAAATCCCCGCATCCAAAATATTGTTGCCCAGTCTTATCTCTATATGCATCCATTAATCCCATCTTTGACAACATGTCGTCATTTTGGTTGTATTCCCTCCCAATGTGTTGAATCAAGTAGTTACTAAGGGAGCCCCATATATTCTCAATACATTTGAGCCATCCATAGAGGTGAAGTTGTTTGATATTGTTTTTACCCTGTATGTGTTCAATGATAGCCATTGAGTCCCCAAATATATGGATAATGGGGATGTCCAAAAATGAAGTGAAGAAGAGACGTCCCCATAATGCCATAATTTCAGCCTTCATATTTGTACCTCGTCCAACACCCCATTGTACCCAGAATTCTCGTTCCTCCGATATTCTGACCCACAAATCACATCTACAAACATCCCTTTGTGGTGCACCATCGAAAAAATCCGTCGGATATATATCCCCAGGACTGAGCTTCTTAGAAATAGTACTCGTTGTGAACTTTTTATTATCCATAGATAAATGATACCACTCAATGATGCGCTCCGTTATCTATGTTTCATGCTCTCTGAAATTTTCAAATATAATCATGTTGCATCATCGCCATATTTCCCGGAAGAAAGTTAATGGAATAGTCCACCATATAGTATTTTGTTTGCTCCACCAGCTTAAACATTCCGGGATGTCTGAGAAATTTTTGAGTGGGAAATCAATATACTGCGCAATATAGCACCAAATCTTCATAGAAATCGGACATGTGAGGAATAAATGTACATTATTTTCCACCGCTCCCCTGCACAAGACACATACTCCTGGCCCTTGCCAATTCCTCTTTCGTAGATTTTCCCAAGTCAAGTTCTTATTTTTACATACAAGCCATACAAATATTATGATTTTAATATGGATTTTTGTTTTCCAGAATTTATAAAAATCACATACCTCATTTTTGTGTGACCCATGCAAACATAAGGTATTATATATATCTGCCACAACCACGCAGCCAACCCTCATCTTACCTCGCCAAGTGATCTTGTCTCCACTAACCTCCCATCCAATACCAGCCCATCGCAACTCAAATATAATCTGTTCCCATTCCCCAGCGAGTGGGTCTTCTAGCCCCATTTCGTCTGACCTTTTCGAGATCAGATAGTGACCATTCCATGTAGAGATTGTCTGGTTCCAATAGAAAATACCCCTACTGTGTATGCATTGTATGAGCTCATTCGTGAGTGAAAAGTTGCTTCTAAAACCCAGAATGCAGTCTTGTCCAATCAGGATCTGGTGCCTCGAACCAAAATCCCAACATATATTCTGTGGGAAGTAGCGTCTGATTTTATTGAAACTGCGCCATATGGAAGACCCCAAAGTAGTCCCTATGAGGTCTCGACGCATCCAAACAATGAAGTCTTTATCCTTTAAATATTTTTGTTTAATAATATTGCTCCGTATGTCGCCTCCAAGGATACCCCTCCATAGTGCTTTTTGTAACAACGCCCATCCAATTAGTCTCATATCCAATATACCCCACCGACCCATTCTTTTTGGAGTAGTGATAGTAGCAAGTTTTGTGAGGTGATATTTTTGCTTGGATATACCACCCGTCCAGATATAGTGTGCCATGATTCTATTTAGTTTCTTGATGATGGAAATTAGTATACAATATAAATGTGTCGAGTACACACTCAACTATGTAATCACAGATTGTGAGAGAATAATGTGACCCCCTAGTGAAAGGCATTTGTTCTTCCATCCCAAAATATCTTTATAGTACCGATCCACTAACCACATCCAATCATTAAGTCTGTATTTGTTGGGTTTTATATGATATCCCAAGCATTTCAAGCCACCCTCCAATCTCTTAGCGCCAATACTAAATATTTTTTTTATGTAATCAGTGTCCTCTTGTACACAACTACCATATAGAATGATTGATTTCTATAGGTTCATTAAGAGCCCCATAGCATTTCCGAATCTAACAAATGTATGAGATAGATCCATCCAAGCAATCCTATTTATCATGCCCATAATCAAAACATCATCCACAAAAAAACTGTGAGAAATCCTAATGTTGCGACCCATAACCAGAGGACAAAAAATACTTGCCGCCATAGCATTCTTAACATGTACACTGACGCCATCCATAGCCAATATGAAAAGTAACGGAGATAGGGAGCAGCCCTACCTGATCCCACGGCCTGCCACGAAGTATTTAATCGGATATCCATTGATAATAACCACATATTGCACATTTGTAATACAAGCCATAATCCATTCCGCATTTCTCGCCTGTAAACCAATTTTGTTTAAAACCATTCTCAAGTATCCCCAGCCAACACAATCGTATGCCTTTTGTAGATCAACCTTCGTGACAACAACATTTAGTTTTTTAATATGTATGGTATGTATGGAATCCTGTGTAATGGCAACAACATCCTGGATTTGTCTATTATGTAAAAAACCAAACTGCTCAGGAGATATGTGCTAAGATAGAGTGAACTTCATCCTGCTAGCAATAGTCTTTGATATAATCTTATATATAAGATTACATAGTGAGATCGGTCTATCATCTAAGAAGGTTCCAGTGGATGTCCCCTTTGGGATGAGGGCGATATAAGTCAAATTTATAGGAAGATGTATATATCATCGGACTCTTGTTTCTTCAACCATGGCCAATATGTCCCCCTGGAATATGTTAAAGAAATGGGTAAATAACTCCACTGTCCATCCATCAGGACCCGAACATTTGTCTTTCTTAAATAATTTAAGGATCCCCGTGATTTTCTCCCTAGTGACTCCCTTGTAAAGTGCCTCATTCGCAGCATCATCAAACATGTTGGGATAAACATCCACCCCCCAGATCTGGTCCTTTACACAGTTCGCCGCCCTTTTACCATATGCCGAATCACAATGTTATATTGTTGCCCTACAAATCACTTCTTGTGTATGGCCTCTATTTCCATCTGAATACTTAATCTCCCATATGGAGTTTATGTTCCTTCTATGGTTGGCGAATCTATGAAAGAATTTGGTGTTTCTATCTCCTTCCTGGATCCAGATAGCCCTACTCTTAAGCCACCATGAAACCTCTCGAAATTTCAGAATTCGATTTCTCTTCATTTCTAGTGAGTGTAAGTCCATCTTTAATGACGCCAGGGGGTTGTGTAAAATGAGCAATGGACGCAACTTTTCCAAAGCATCTGAAATATCACTAAGTTCCTTCTTCAATTGTGCCTTCTTCCGCCTCTCCCATTTCTTAACCACCACCTTTAAATCCTTGAGTTTGTTTATAATATTTATCATAGGGGAAGAATCCTGAGTCTGACCCTTTTGCCAACAAACCCGCACAAGAGCATCGAAATCAGGGCTCGTCAGCCAAATTCGATTGAATTTAAAAGGAACTCCATATCTGAGACCCCCTCACCACCACAAAAGAATAATGGGTCTATGAATTATGATGTAAGATTGTATGGACCCAAGTCTGTCCACCAAATTTTCATGCAGAAGGAATCTATCCAGTATTTTTGCCACATAACCATTACACACCCTCCCATTATCCTGTGTAAGACCAATCTTGGATGGACAAATATCAACAAAATTGTGATCAATGACAATATCTTTTATCATATCCGCCATAGCATCAACTTTTCTGGTACCTCCCCATACTTTGTCCAGACCAATAGTGAAATTCATATCTCTAGCCATGATAAGAGACCCAAGAACTAAGATCTCAAATGCAACTGATCCTTCCCAGAATATGAGACGGTCTTTGTACGAGGCATATATGTTTAGACTATGTATGTGTCCTTGGAAACTTCTAATACTACCAACCAGCAATATACCCGCAAAGCAAGAGAAATCCTTCATATGAACCCATCTAGGGTCCCATAAGGCATCCAGTCCGCCCCACTGACCCGCAGCATCAGTTGCAACCATGTACCAATCTGGGAGCATTTTTCTGAAATAAATAATCACTTGTTGTGCTGAGTGCATAGTCTCCTGAATAAGAATAATATAGGGGCAGGAAGAAAGGAATAGTTCTTTGACAGCCAAAAATTTCGGAGCAACCCCCAATCCTCGAATGTTCATAGATAAAATGAAGTTCATGGGTTCCATAGGAGGGCACATTTTCCCTAAGGGCCCATGTTGGGAAGGATGAAGCAATGGGAACATCTACCAAAACATTAGAATTAGTAGGAATGAAGGGGATAGCCCTAGCTCGACCCTGAAAACGATGACTATCCTGCAGAAAACTGTGATATTACCCGCAGAAGTGGCACTGATATGTGGAGATTTGGTGTGGTGGGTTTGTGAATGGTGAGAGAGAGGTGGTCCAATGTCTTTCTTTGGAGTAGACATTCAAGGTCACTGTCCACCGAGTTGGTAGGGGAAGCTACAGGGGAACGTGATGTATTAGGACGAGTCCTGGTCATAATGGAAATTTTCTATACAGGTTGTGAATTGGATTAAGGTAAATATATAATGTGGGATGGGGAGACATCCCCATTTGACATCAAGAGGGGAGGCATCTTCCCCGATGGTGACGGGTCCATACGAGAAAAAGGCAAACTCTTATCGGACATGGGAAGAGTGTCATCAGACAGTGGTGTTCCAGTACCTTTTGAGGTAGGAGATGAGGGAACCTCAATAGGAGCGATATTAACACGTTTTTATGATAAAATGCCAGAGTTGGTGAAGGGGAGTGAAAAAGGTAGTGTACCTGATATTTCTTTCTTATTGCCCGATAACTCAGCAAGTGCCAGGCCAGCAGCAGACTCAACAATCCTGCCACCCATCATATCCATTGTCCCATGATAATTACGTCGATATGCCAAGCGCCTCCCACCCAACTGGCGCAGACACTGTGCCATCAAATGTCCCGTATGATGAAAATGAGACGTCCGAAAGGAATACCCAAGAAATCTAATTTTTGAACCAGATGTGTATCCTCCCAATAAATTTCTATATGATTAGGGAAGCCCCCTCTATATTCTTTTTCAATCAGAATCCAAGCAATTCACTTTTCTCAGGCACCCAGGCACTAGGGATCAACATAAATAAACTTTCCAATGGTGTTCCCTATGTCCATGAAAACTTGTCGGGTCAAATATTCAATAGGCATACCAGGTAATTTGACCCAAAGCAAAGTATTCTTGGGCGTCTACTTCAATGGATTGAAGCCAATGTACCATGCATGAAGGGCTAAGAACCACCGCCCCCAAATCCATGACAGCCCCTTAATCTTCTGTAAATCCTTTTGACACAGAAAATAAAAACTGTACCAATCGTTCATGAGCCAAACCACCCATGGCATATATCCCAACAGAGACTTCCATTTAGTTTCCACCCATTTCCTCATCTCACCTTCACCCATCACAGCAAAGTGCCATCTACCAACTAAAACCCGTTTCTATAAGCTGTTAACCCGATCTATCAATACGTCGTGGCCAAAATTAAGAATTGGCACAGGTGATGAAATATTGATAGTATTCCTATTCTGTGAACGTTGATTCTGATAACCACGTGGTCCATGCAGTGAATGGTATTGTGCATGCGCACCACCCGACACACCGCCAGCGACATCTATCTGGTATCCAGAAACTGTGCCATCAGGGCCACCCCTTAGTCACACTGAGATTTAGTCGTTGTGTTTTGAAAACTCCTACGAACAAGGCTTTCCTCGCTCTGTAATTTTTTTTATCGAAACTTAAGAAAAAAATTAAAATAATATTATAAAAAATATTAATCAGTTATGACATTGCTCACCACTGCGAGACTTTGAACGCTGCAACATTACAGAGAGCTTTAAAAAAAGATCACCCTTTTTAATGAAAGAAACATACCTTAGTCACACTCAATCGATTCTCCAAAGTAGTTGTATCTTGAAAACTTCTGTGAGCAATTCCTCCCGCGAGCTCCTTACGCTGTTTTCTCTCTTACATCTCAAATTATTGCTAATCTTCAAAATTATCAGAAGTATTGGGACCGCGGTCGCTCGTAATTTGAAGAGAGCATTCAATTAATTACGGAGATATGCATTTACTAAACAAATTTCTTTTAAATACCATATCGCTTCTTTAAATGCTATACCCCGTCATCCCTTCTTGACGATATCAAATTAATTCTTTTTTACATAAATTTTAAAAGAAAATATTTTACATTGTCAAATAAAATGCAATATATATCAATTCATATCAAATAATTTTATGTTTATTAATATTAAAATTTTAATTTAATTTATGTTTTCATATGAAATGCAATATATACCAATATCATATCAAATGATTTTAATATTAATCATTAGAGTAATATTAATGATTTTAATTTTATTGATCAACAAAGAATTAGAGTAATATAGTCCCTTGATCATGACATTCAATGATTTTAATATTAATCATTAGAGTAACAAAGAATTAGAGTAATATAGTCCCTTGATCGTGACATTCATTTTTAAAATAAAAATGAGTACCTTATCGTATATGGATTTTTCTTAATGAGTGGTACGCCATCGGTTATAAGTACATATGGAAGTTACAATTGATTAATGGCCTTGGCATATTTTCAAAGAGTTTGTCTAGGTAATAATTTAAAACTCTATTTAAATATTTAATTTAGTACGGGCATGTACAATTTAGAAGAGTAATCCGTAAGTTAAAAATATGACACTGAATATTTCGCAAATATAATCCAAGTGATTGGAACCCTTTACACAATCTAATATGCAAAAATTCAGATGGCAATTGTTCTTTATATTATACAGGATGGGGATGATATTCCTAGAAAATTTTCAAGAGACAAGTCACAAATGAAGTAAAGTATATTTGGTGCTCCCCTGCGAGCCTGAAATTTGATGTCTCACAGGATGTATTGGGCGTTCCAGAACGTATTTGACTATCAGTAGAAATTTTCTCCCGTCAAATCTGACGTGTGTTAGAAATCAATAACCTCAAAACGATGACCATTTCAAATTGAACCTATCAAAATATATAATACCTGTCTTAACCTACAAGCACCTCTAAATTGCCTACCAATATTTCCAACACTCTAGTGTTTAATACACCTTAAGGCAGTACCCTATCAGTGCCAGACTATCCTGACAGTATCCAGCCAGCCTATGCATATGGTCAGGTCTAGAATTCGACGTCCCACAAGACGTATTTGCCGTTCCAGAACGTATTTGACTGTCAGCAGAAATTTTCTCCCGTCAAATCTGACATGTGTTAGAAATCGATAACCTGTCAAAATGACGGCCCATTTCAAATTGAACCTGTCAAAATCTATAATCCCTGTCTTAACCTACAAGCGCCTCTAAATTGGCGACCCATATTTCCAATACTCTAGTGTTTAATACACCTTAATACAGTACCCTATTAGTACCACGCTATCTTGACAGTATCCAACCAACCTATGCGTATGGTTATTCCTAAAACATGGTCATCCTGCCATCATATGTTCATAACTACCGGTGAGTCACTTGACCTTCCAATGCAGCCAGCCTATGCGTATGGTTATTCCTAAAACATGGTCATCCTGCCATCATATGTTCATAACTACCGGTGAGTCACTTGACCTTCCAATGCAGCCAGCCTATGCGTATGGTTATTCCTAAAACATGGTCATCCTGCCATGATATGTTCATAACTACCGGTGAGTCACTTGACCTTCCAATGCGTCTAACCCAATTTCGTTAACTCACGGTCATGGTATTATGATTCCAAGGTAAGTCGCCTTTGTCCTGGACGATAGAATTTAACTGAAGTTGGTGAATTCAAAATTTGAAAATTCAAATGAGGAAAAGATATTCACGCCATTCACCCAGCATAAATCATTTAAAGTAGCAAGCATGGTCCATCCGAAGTAGGAAGCATGATTGTCGGGTTAGTCCAACATTGTAAAGGAGTGCATGGAAGCAGGACTAGTGATGGAACTATTTGCGCATCGCAATCCCAATCTCTCCCAGAATTCAAATTAATCAAGGAGCGTGTTGTTTCAGAGCAAGTATGGAGAGAATGGTTTAGTATCCAGATTGTGCGCTGCAAGTAATTCCACGTACAAAAGGCAATTAAGATTCGTTATTGTTTTAACGGGGAACACAGATGGCACAAGCCTGCAAAGTATAACATCCTGGTGGTTTTTTATAACTCGCAGGACATGTCATGGATAAAGTGTGATTACAGCCATGGGTTCTCCTCTTACAAGAAACTGGATTGGAGCTCGTGCTATAAAGAACTAGAAGGTGACAGTGTATCCTGTAGCGGAAAGAAGTGCATCTTGCAAACCCAAACCAATGGTGGGAGCATTGTCTTGGCGGAGATGAGTCAGGATACACTGTGGCTAGATTCTCAGTCTGTTGAAAAGTTCGAATTTGGATTCAGAACTGATTTCTCAAAACACCAAGGGAATTCTTCTATTGGGCTACTGGGGTTTGGCAGAGGCTCCCTTTCATATCCTTCTCGGGCCAAAAGCAAAATCTTCTCTTAATAACTACCCAACTTCTTTGAACCCCAAAGCTAAAGGAAAATTGAGTCTCGACCAGAATGTGTCCATTCCCTCTAACTCCTAGTTCATCGCTTCGGTGTCGAATCGTAAAGCTACATCACTTTGATATTTTGTTGGACATAAGGTTATTACTGTGGGAGACACCACCCTCAATATCTCCTCCAACGCTTTCTGGTTCACTTCAAGTAGAGGAGGGACGATGTTGGACACCAGAATAGTTATCAGCCAACTAGTGAAACGAGCCTACGATGGTTTAAAAGCAGTGTTTGTGAGTCAATTCCATCAAGCTCCTCTTGTGCAAATGTCAAAATTCCCCTTAGACACTTGTTTCAACTTTCAAGTATTCCAGAGACCTTTCGAAGCTAAAACTTCCATCTATATCATACCATTTTCAGGATGACTTCGATTTGCCTATCTGTAAAGAAGGAATTTTAGCATCATAGGAAGTCTTCAGCAAGAAGGTTACACAGTTTCTGTCGAACTAAATAGCAAAAAGATCGGTTTTGCTCCAGGTACTAGCTGTTAATCCTAACCTAAGCTACTACTTATTACTTTATTTTTGCTCTCTTTGTTTATATAAAAAATTAGTGAGTATAATGAAAGTTAATATTAAATAAGGTTTGTACTCCAATCGGGGTGTGAGATGGACAACACTCCCATCATGGTAGTTAAATGCAAAGGGCCTTGGAGTACGAACCCTCCATCCTCCACACACTCGAGGTGATAGGTGTGATGGCTCCATGCATGCAAGTGGTTAATACTCCAGCAGGAGGTGGCAGCGACATTGTGTCTTGGGTCTAGCATTGTGTTAAGTGCTCTGTGAGAGTTGTCGGTAAGTGTTCTACCCAGGGTAAAGAAGTGAGTGAGGGAGACGTCGAGCTTAGAGGAACAACACAGATCTAGGCAAGGTGGTGGGCTAATCTTATTCGGGGGAGGGTAAACTAGTATGTGACCTATTTCTTCTTTTCCTCTTCCATGCAACAACTTATTTGGTTATGGGAATTGGGTCTGCATGGTATCGATTTGCCTGTGGTTGTGATAAAGCGAGGTTCCAGGAAATTGTTGGTGCACGTTCCCCTATTGTAATATGTCATTTTGACTAACATAGGCTCTATCGTTGTTCAGTTTGAAATTCTCCTTTCTAAGATGAGGTTATATAGTGTCTAGGCATCTATGGTTGGCCCTTGGGACCTTCTTCTTCTGATTTGGTTTGATAATAATGGAGTTCAAGGATGGGTTGTCAACAACACCGCCTCTGGGCTTAGTTTTACTGTCTCTCCTGGGGATGAGTAAGGTCGTCAATTCTTTATGACGACCTTACCTCTGCATCTGATTACTTCTCGTTTTGGATTCTCCCTTGATTTATAATCGTCATACCTTGAATTCTTGGAGATTTTCTGTTATTTTTCTCAGGAGTGTTGAATACTAGGGTTGCTAACTATTATCATGGTGATTTACTGTATTTTCCTCTTCGTTGTCGATTAATTTATATGATAAGCTCTAAGTGATGAGAATTCCCTTAGGAGCGTTAATTGAGGACTGCGAGAGGAATAAGGCACTGCCCTAGGTAATCCATTATTGAAATACCTAAAATTTTAGTTATTACAGTCATTTCTGTAGTTAATTCAGCTAACCCTAACCGCCCTTTTCTTTTTGATAGGTTAGTGTTTTGTTGTGGACTCAGGGGTTTCAATTGGAAGAAAATCATTGTTTACCCAGGTTCTCCATTAACATTCTTTGTTCCTTTGATTCTCTTTTCTTTCCAGGAACAAGGGCACAATTTTTTTGTCTGATTTCCTTAGGGTTTCACTTCTTAGGGCTTTGACAGTCATAATGACTAGAATGTTCGTAAATGAATTAGACCCTCCCAAGGTTTTTCAATTCCATTGTAACATTTACTTACTGTTATGATTATTGTATTTTGATCCACGGCCACGACCATGACTCCAAGGTTTTGGAGCAAACTTACTATAAATGATTTTGTAATGAATAGCTTACAATTATTTATTAAGTGAATTTCCTGGTTAATGATATTGTTACAAATCTGGAACTTTTGTGTTGTTCCAAAACATCGTAATGTATAATTTCTTTTACTAGTGACAAGGTCAATAGTTCCTCTATTCTTATTGTTGTTAATCCTTTTTTATTATGAACAATGTTTCTCGAGTATTCTCTTTTTCGTACCATTTGATGTTAGAGATTAAAATTGGCTTTTTCTTTTAATGTAAGGTGAAGGCAAAATTTCTGGGTTGTTCAAACTCATTACTGTGTACTTAAATTAATGGAAATTTATATCTTGACCTAAAACTTGCTCAAGTAATATTTTATTTTCCTTTTTCCTGAAGTTCCAAATCTCTTCAGTTGTTTTTCTCGTGAGGTTTTTGCACATTTAAACTTCGAAGAGGAACAGACCTACACTATGTACTACCCAAGTTATATATTATTTCTTTTTTTTTTCTACAATGAATTTTGTTTATATGTCTTTCCTTCTGAGGATTCCTTCACAAACTATGGCCCTAGTTTATTGTTATTAGTTTATATTTTTTTTTATCCATGTATAAGAGAGTGGGATTGGACCCGAGGTTTTATTCCCTACAACTTAAATTGGGAACTAACCCATAATTCACACCATACTAACATTAATTGTCATAGTTTTTCTATCATTCTCTTGGTTTAGAAATTGTGATCCTTATATCAGGTTCATGATAAACTGCAACTTGAATTTCTAAAAAGTTTTTGTTACAACATTTGAGTGTTACGTTATTCATTTGTAAAACATTCTGTATAGAAAAGAGTTTCACTATTCGATAGCCATGCTATACAGATCAGTTTCACCACACAAATGGCTAGACTCTACAAACATGTTAAGTAAATTCATTATTGTTATTTCTAATACTAGCAATTCACGAAGTAAGAAAATCCAATTCTCTTCGGAGTCTACTATCCGCCTCCCTTAGAATGCTTAAGTATAATTATAAATTCATACAGATATATGGATTGTTCTTCAATGAGACTTTTGTCTAACAAGTGAGAACTAACATGTTTTCTATAATGAATGTGTGTATACTATTAGTTATTATTTTAGAGTTCTAGAAGAGACATTCAGGCTCTCAGTTGTATCATTCTTTCTTAGCATTCTACTTTATAGGTCCCAACCCTTCCTTATCATAAACTTTATCATTCTATACAGTTGTATCATTCTTTTTTAACATTCTACTTTATAGGTCCCAACCCTTCCTTATCAAAAACTTTATCATTCTATACTATAAATTTTCACTGTGGCTTTACTAAACCTTCACATAGTTTCACAGTCCACTAGTTTTACAATATTTTCATCAATATTTTCCATAAATATTTTAGTACATAAACTTTAACAAGATTCCATACATTACTCCTATTCCAAGCAACATTTTTTGTTCTTGAAAGAAAACTTAAGAAACACAGAGTACTTATATGTTAAGTTACCGAGAAAATTTACAGAGGAGAAGGCTACTCCTTCCAACTAATGAGAATGGCAATGACCAATTCTCCCCCCGAGCCAGTTTTCCACTTCTAGAATAGTTCAAATTAATAATCTTCACAAGTTCATGCCAAGACCACCTAGTCCCAACTAGCTACAGTGTAGGGCCCTAGACTTAGTCTGAGCACTCAGGCTTCAGATAGAGTTCCACTGGTCAACCAGCGCAAGAACTCTGTTTGCTGGCAACGTCCTGCCTCCCTCTGCAGTGTCTTGCTAGAGAGTTTCGTCTCTTTCCATCTCCCTTCTAGTTACTTAAGGTCTTTCTCTCATACCCCTCTTGGCTTCTTTTCCGATCTGAGATAATTTATCTCTAGGTAAAAGGAATAATTGTCCTAACTATTTGGTAAGTAGAAACTTTTTACTCAGCTTTTTTTCTTCGTAAATTCCATGGCTTGTCATAACCAACTTTTAAATAAAATTAAAATAACTTAAAACATTTAAATTTCCACCTGGGCTTCCACATAACTCAAGGTTTAAATTGCTACAGTGAAAGTAATCGAAATAGTTACTTTTAGGGGAGTTACAATAACTTTGCTAGAATTTCATCTTTAATATGTCAAATATATTACTTACTTTCATATCAAAAAATGCTTTAGCAGAGAGCACGAAATCACCATCTATCCAAAACCGATAAACATATTTTTTGTTTTTACCTAATATAATTTTTATACTATTTTTATTATAATAATTAATTTTTATTTTATTTTTTTATATATTTAATTTTTTTTGCTTCCTTTTTGTTATTCATTTTACATTATATCACACGTTACATTCGTCTTACATGGTAAAATACATTTAGGTTTTTCAACATAAAACACATTTATTTTTTTTAACGTAATAATATCATAAACAAGAGCATTCTAACCTGTTTTTGAATGTGTGTGATATTGAGATCATGGCATGCCTTGGCAGCGCTACTTGCATGAATGCACAATGAAACAAATGTTAGCAGATATAAAAGAGATTTCAAGGATAACTAAAAATTCAAAACCTGATGACGTAAATTAGAATTAATTTACAATGTGATAATTATAAAACTTAGCACCACAATGTAACACAGGTTAATTGATATTTTTTGGGAACATGTTTTTCTCTGGCTGTTTGGTCACTCATGGATTGTTATTGATAATGAGCTTTACCTATATCTATGTTTTGGATTATGTTTTACTCTGATGTTAATATGGACTGATCTTGCCACAACAACTTATATTTCTAGTATCTTTCTTCAGATTTATATTGCATCCTTATGGATCCAGATGTAATGATTTTACTACATAAATAAAATCAACGTTTTTTCTCCTCTGAAAAAAAAATATAAAACAGATTTCAAGAATAACTAAAATTCAAAGCGTAGTGACGTATATTAAAATTAATTTACAATGTGATAATTACAAAACTAAGCATCACAACAATGTAGCTTCTCTTATATAAAGCATAGTAGCAAGATTCAAATACGAATATCCTAGGTTTCCAAGAAACGTGGGTTCAGGAATGGTACGGGGATGAGGACGTACGGGGATGAGGACAGGGACGTGTATATCATTTTTTGAAACAGGGTGCATGGGTTTCTCGGGAGTATATTATAATTTTATAAATATTATATTTTATAAATTATAATAGATATGAATTTGTATATTTTTCAACTTTAAACAAGAAAACTAAAATATTTATGATTTAAACTTTAAATATTTAAACATTCACATCAGTGAACATTCAACATTCATAATGAAATTTCAAAAATTCTAGTTTGATATCATGTGCAAATTGGAGTTTACATAATAATAAAAATCATGATATATGTCCATTGTCAGACTACATTCAAAATTTGCCTTAAGGCCAAGCAAGAACTAGGAAATTTTAAAATACTAAAAGAAAAATAGCTAATGGTGAACAATGGCTTCCTCAATCCATGTCATCAACATCACTCAGATCTTCAGTTAGCATACTCTCCAGGTAGGAATCACTCTCATCTTGAGGCCTCTGCTCATCCATAGCAACTGGAGGTAGCTCAATAAGGCCATCTGGTTGTATCTCCTCGTCCACACACATAGGTAGGAATCACTCTCATCTTGAGGCTTCTGCTCATCCATAGCAACTGGAGGTAGCTCAATAAGGCCATCTGGTTGTATCTGCTTGTCCACACACATAACATCATCTGTGTATTGGTCCCATCTCTTGAAAGGTCCCTCCTTGTACCCAAGGTCTTTTCGAGATATGAGACGAAGTGTGCTATGAACATACACTAAGTTCTCTACCTTCTTTGAGCCCAACCTATTTCTCTTTACTAAATGGATAAAGGAATAAGCATTGCAATGTGTGCTATGAACATACACTAAGTTCTCTACCTTCTTTGAGCCCAACCTATTTCTCTTTACTAAATGGATAAAGGAATAAGCATTGCAATTCCTCTGCAAGGATGAAAAACTAGGCTACTTGAAATATTAGGGGAAGGCCATTAAATTAATTAAAAATTTAAAAATAAAAAAATAAATTGAACCCCAAAGAACCCATTTTGGGTTCCAAGTACCCATCATCAGGGTTTCTCCATACCCGTCAAGAAGAAAGAAACCAATAAAAAATATATATTATATTAATTAATAAAAAAGATATAAAGTTTTATTTTTAATTTTTAAACTATTTAAAATTTAAAAATTTTAACTCTTTAAAATTACATAATTTTTAAAATAAAATAAGTAAATTTAACTTTACTTTATTGGGAAATTAACATTCTTATGGAAATTAACATTCTTATGAAATATTTCTTCCACTAAAAAATACAACGCTTGCACTTCACTTATTACAACCAATTTAGATTTATATTTCCCTTAAACAATTATGTGTAACTTAAATCTTTTGAATCCAAAAACACTTTCACTTCACTTATTACAACTAATTTAGACATATCTTTACCTTAAGGAGTTTTATGTACCTTAAATCTATAATTGAGTTGTAAAATTTTTATGAAGTTTTATGTACCTTAAATCTATAATTGAGTTGTAAATTTTTTATGGTTATATATATATAAAAATAAAAGTGTAACCTACCTCAATTCACTTTTTTTTTTTTTATTTACTGCAATATAATTACCTATGTAAAAATTAATTGGCATCTAAATTTGTATATAAGATTGAATCTGTCGTTACTAAAATAATATGCACCCAATATCAACCACAATTTTTATCATCACTTCCCTTAACTCTTGTTGAAAATCTTTAGTCGTAATAAAGTCTTCCTCCCACACATTTAATTTTCAGCTAGGGTAATAGTAATGTTACAGGAGGTTGAATATATGGTAAGATATTTCACATAGTTGTATTTATTCAAGCACAAGGTGTAATGTTTGACCATCGAACTATCTCGAACCCTTTTTCCGCGATGAATCACCGAAATTTCTAGGTTTGTGTGATCAATCTACGGCTCTAAGAAATTGGGTTTAGATCGACGGTGAGATTGAGAGAGGGTTGGTTAGAGGGTAACCACCCTCCTCTCCTGGTTCGAACTGCCTCTCATTTTCTCACTTTCCTCTTTCCCAAAATTTGGCTCTGTAACTCTTTTGCAAGAATCTGGGTTCAACATGATGTCAGAGTTGTTCATCTATGTTTCATCACACTTTGGCAATAGGTAATTATAAAGTTCAATTCTTAATGACGACCTTACCTAAGCCTGCAGCCGATCACTTCCCGTTTTGGATTCTCCCTTGATTTATAATCATCATACACTGACTTCTTGGGGATTTTCTATTATTTTTCTCAGGAATGTTGGATACTAGGGTTGCTAACTATTTTCATGGTGATTTACCATATTTTCCTCTAGGCTCTCGATTAATTTATATGATAAGATCTAAGTGATGATAATTCCCTTAGGAATGTTAATGGAGGACTGCGAGAGGAAGAAGGCACCACCCAAGGTAACCCATCATTGAAATACCTACAATGTCAGTTATTACAGTCATTTCTGTAGTTAATTCAGCTAACCCTAATCACCGTTTTCCTTTTGACAGGTTTTAGTGTTTTGTTGTGGACTTGGGTGTTTCAATTGGAAGAAAATCATTGTTTACCCAGGTTCTCCATTAACGTTCTTTGCTCATTTGATTCTATTTTGTTTCCAGGAACAAGGGAACACATTTTTTTGCCTAGTTTCCTTAGGGTTTCACTGCTTTGGACTTTGACAGTCACAATGATTGGAATTTTGTTAAATGAGTTAGAACCTCTGAGGGTTTTTCAATGCCATTGTAACATTTAATTACTGTTATGATTATTGTATTTTGATCCAAGGCCACGACCATGACTCCAAGGTTTTGGAGCAAACTTACTATAAATGATTTTGTAACAAATAGCTTACATTTATTTGTTAAGTGAATTTCTTGTTTCACTGTGTTTTACAAATCTGGAACTTTTGTGCTGTTCCAAAACATTATAACGTATAATTTCTTTTACCATTGACGAGGTTAGTACTTCCTCTATTCTTATTGTTGTGAATCCTTTTTTATTATGAACAATGTTTCTCAAGTATTCGATTTCCCGTACCATTTCATGTTAGAGATTAAAATTGTCTTTCTTTTAATGTAAAGTGAAAGCGAATTTATGGGTTGTTCAAACTCATTAATGTGTACAAATTTATATTTCTTGACTTAAAAATCTCTTCAGTTATTTTTATCATCTGGTTTATGCACATTTAAACTTCACAGAGGAACAGACCTATATTGCGTATTACCCAAGTTATATATCATTCCTTTGTTTTTATAAACCTCTTCAGTTATTTTTATCATCTGTTTTATGCACATTTAAACTTCACAGAGGAACAGACCTATATTGCGTATTACCCAAGTTATATATCATTTCTTTGTTTTTATAAACGCAGTTTTGTTTATAAGCCTTTTCTTCTGAGGGTTCCTTCACAAAATATGGCCCTAGTTTATTATTATTGGTTTATATTTCTTTTATATCCATGTATAAGAAAGTGGTACTAGAATCGAGTTGCAATTCCCTACATCTTGGCTTAGGAACTAACCCATGATTCATATCAGACTAACATTAATTGTCCTAGTTTTTCTATCATTGTATTGGTTTAGAAATTGTGACCCTTATACCAGGTTCATGATAAACTACAACTTGAATTTCTAATAAATTATTGTTACAACATTTGAGTGTTACGTTATTCCTTTGTAAAACATTCTGTACAGAAAAGAGTTTCACTATTCGATGGCCATACTCTATAGACCAGTTTCACCACACAAATGACTAGACTGTACGGACCAGTTATGTAAATTCATTATTGTTATTTCTAATACCAGCAATTCAGGAAGCAAGCATATTCAATTCTCTTCAGAGTCTATTATCCGTCTCTCTTTGAATGATTAAGTATAGTTATATATTCATACATATATATGGACTTTCTTCAGTTAGAATTTTGTCTAACAAGTGAGAACTAACATGTTTTCTATAATGATTGTGTGTATACTATTAGTTATTATTTCATAGTTTCCAGAAGAGACATCCAAGCTCTCAACTCTATCATTCCTTTTTAGAATTCTACTTTATAGGTCCCAACCCTCCATATCAAAAAAATTATTATTCTATACCATAAATGTTCACTGTGACTTTAATAAACCTTCACACAGTTTCACAGTCCACTAGGTTTAGAGGAGTTTCATCAATATTTTCCATAAATAATTTAGTACATAAACTTTAACAAGATCTCATACATTACTCCTATTCCAAGAAACATTTTCTATTCTTGAAAGAAAACTTAAGAAACACATATTACTGATCTGTTAAGTTAGGATTCCAGGAAAATTTATAGAGGAGAAGACCACTTGTCCCAACAAATGAGAATGGCAATGACTAGTTCTCCCCTCGAGCCAATTTTCCACTTCCATAATAGTTCATATAAGTAATCTTCACAGGTTCACCCCAAGACCACCTGGTCCCAACCAGCTACAGTTTAGGGCACTTAGTCTGAGCACTCAAGCTTCAGATAGAGTTTCACTGGTCAACCAACTCAAGGACTTTGTCTACTAGCAACATCCTACCTCCATCTGCAATGTCCTACTAGAGAGTTTCGTCTCTTTCCATCTCCCTTCTAGTTATCTCAGGTCTTTCTCTCATACCCCTCTTGGCTTCTTTTCCCACCTGAGATAATTTACCTCTAGGGAAAGGGAGTAACTATCCTAGCCACCTGGTAAGTGGAAGCTTTTTACTCAGTGTCTTTTCCCCATAAATTCCATGGCTTGCAATAACCAGATTTTAAATAAAATCAAAATAACTTAAAACATTTAAATTTCCAACTGGGCTTCCACATAACCCAAGGTTTAAGTCATTGTAGTAAAGGTAACTGAAAAATTTAGTTTTCACTGAGGGGTGTTTACCTCTTCCCCCCCTCGAGTGAAACACCTCCTCGATGTTTGCTTCTATCCCTTCAAATTAGGCTAGAATAGGCTTCATGCATTGGATTTTCATATTCCCATGTTGCCCCTTTTTTTCAAGGCTTAAGTGTTATCATAGTTCTTTATCCTGCATGATAACCTGCTTCTGTAGCATAATTTCTCTCCAATATAGGATACACAAAGGTTCAACTTGGAAATATCCATCTTGTTCAATCTATATTCACAATCATCGAAGTTGTTATTAGTTCCCATCAATCATTATTAAGAAATATAATATATATATATATATATATATATATATAATCATTTCAAGTTTTATTACATACACCATTATTTGTTATTTATGCACCTAGCAAGAATCATCGACATGCATCACAATCCTATAAGGGTTAAGACCTTGCACTCAATAAGAGTTAGAAGCATCATTGTATCTCATCAACAATAACAATTAATCTTTTTTCTTACCTAATGGCTATGCCAATTGTTAAGGACTCCATCATGTGGTCCTTTTGTAAATTTCAAATCATGGAGTACCAATTTTATTGGCACTATTCCTATAGTGGTATTTAGATTTTTTAGAACCATATGTTGTTATTTGTCTTTTAAGATAAATTGCAACTATTGTATTGTTGTAATAGATAGAAATACTTTGCTTGTAATTTAATTTCAAACATTTCACATGCATTAGCCATATACAAATAAAGGTTTAAGATAGCCTTCTATCCATGCCATGTTCAAGGCATATATATTACTGCCTACTTTGTCCAAGTAAACTTAGTTATTCCCATTCTAGTTTGCTTTATCATTTCCTTTTGAGCGCAACTAGTAGTCCATTTTGATACATTTCTTCATTTTGGCCCTTTCGCATCTTGTGTTATAGGTTGTTGATGAAACTTATACACAACTTGTTTACATGTGCAGTCATAGGGTTTCTCCCTTACTCTCTATATATATATATATATTTTTAAATTAAAAAACAACTGTCCACTACATGTTATACACCTCATTCAATAGCAGGTTTCACTTTATTCAATAGCAAGTTATTTTAATATGTTTGACCTGCAAGGTCCCGTGGGATTTCTAATAACCACAATTTTGTCTCAACAAAAGAATTATCTTGTTATACCACTCTCTGATATTTATACTCAATATCATTATTCCCTTCTCTTCTTCCTAAGAAGTTTTCTTTTCCTTGCCCCAAGCTAGCTCAACACCAATGATTCACCCTTTAGGCAACATCAAATTCCATTATATAAGAGATGTTGCATCCCGATATTACAAGGTTTGAGTTCAATTACTATTATTATTTTCCTTTGCTCGAGTGGACACAGCCGTCCACATCAATCTTCAATTTTATTTTTTTTTATTCTTATTTTTTACAGCCGTCCACATCAATCTTCAATTTTTTTTTTTTTTTTTATTCTTATTTTTTATTTTATTTTATTTCGCGCAACAAATATTGGATCAAGGTTTTATAATTTAGTTGGTTCCTTGTTTTATTCTTCTCCTTCTAAAATTTATCAGTAGACCATTCAGGCTAAAAGCACAAGGCAATATCTAAAGAAACCATTATGACAATCCAAGAGCACAACCAGAAATAATACGACATGCTTAAATGCACAAAAGAATCATGAAAATTTTGTCACCAAGTCTTGTAACCATGCTTTCCTACATGCCTCACTTGTGGGTTTCTCATAGTTCTTTCTTAGGGGTGCATCCCTTTCTATACTGCAAGTCATCGACTAAGGCGTCTGAGGATTACTTGTGCCCCTTGTTCTATATTAGGTACATTAGTTATGGGGTTCTTTCCCTTTATATTTCCATTTCTATTAACTGCCTCATCACATCCGTTAGTGTGCTTATCTTGTCATAGTACTGCCTCATCACATCCTGTTAGTGTGGTTATCTTCCCATAGTGATTTGTAAGCATATGTTAATTTTGAGACTTCATTTATGCTTATAAAAGTCACGTTAAATCTCCTTAAGGTACTCGTCTGGTCACATGTTGCATCTTCCATGTTAGCACATCATCTAACAACACGTATAGATAGCACTTGTGCCAGTGTGCTACGAACATTTCCTTTATCACAACTTAATTTTCATAAAATTATATGTTACATTTCTTTGGTTACCTTATTTGGATATTTGTTTATTTCTGATCACATTCTATTTGTTTCCATTATCCATTCTTCAAGCCATGTTAAGACAATGGGATCTCAAAGGTATACACATTTTCTCTTATGTTATCTTTTAACCTATGATATTGACCAAGATTTTTAGAGAATTAGCATCATACCAACAAGAATACAATTAAGATGTTCCTTATCGTAATTTACAATTGTATTATTCAGTCCTATTACATACATATAGGTATATCTTTATACAATCCTGCTAAATTGTCCATGAATTCTAGCATGCATCTGTTCCTTTTCATCTTATTGTATCAACTCATTTAATATCTTCAGATATTAGATCAATCATTTCAATTAATCAAATTTCCTCTCGTCTTCTTATTTTTGATCATACTTAACCTCCAAATTACGAGAAAACTATAAAATAAACCATTTAGTGAATCATTCTATGATTCATTATTGCTAGTGTATAACTCACAAAATTCTTGAGCCCTATGCGTCCATAAGGTATAAGGATTTCAAAACTATTCGGATTCCTTTGCTATATTTTAGGGCCATGCAATCCTTTAGTAAATTTTCATATTCTTATATTGGCTATCATCTTACTTTATATTTACTAAATTTAATGTAAATTTCATATCTTTCTCGATATCAACAACACTGTTCCGATATATTTCCATATTTATTTGGTGTCCAGGAATATTCCAGACACTATTATCATGTCACTTCCATCTTAAGAGTCGATTATATTACGAGTTTCTTTACGAAAATATGATGGCTGTAAAATGCCACAATATCTTACTACACACTAGAACCCTTACAATTTTAAAGCATTATCCAATAGTATTAATTTAAACGCAATCGTCCATACTGAAAGTGTGTGCGAGAGACTCCATTGTGAAAATGTCCATTAATTTTCCTTTACTATTTCTTTTAATAATCACAAGTGTTCCATTTTCTCTACCCAAACTATCATTTAAGTACATCCACACTACTTCCTTGGGTATACCAATATACCCTATATTTTACTTTGTCTTTATGTATTACTTTAATATGTATATATATTTTGTAAATATACAATACACTTATTATTTTGAAGGTTTCACTATGTTGCTTTAGTTTCTACCCCTTTTTAGCTTGTTTTCCATGCACTGGTAAAACTATCCTTCCATTAGGATTCGAAAGTCTATTTCTTTCAATAAGTATTTCCTTCCTTCACTCTCCAAGTAAGCTTCTCAATTTACATCCAAAATAGGTGCAAAATAGTAGTTTATACCAATTACATAATTAATTTCCCATATATTTGGTGTTACCTTTAAAGGTTACTTAATCTATCGGTAATGTCTTTAACCCCTTTGTTTTATTTGCCTCTTTTCTTGACAAATCCTTATGGGTATCAATAAATTATGTATTGAAATAATAGTTTTTTTTTGTGCAAATTGACAAAAGGGTATCACAACTATAATCAGGAAATCATCATACAAATAATCCCAACGTTGAGGGTGATTGCACACACAACACCTCTGCCTTCCTTTTTAACATATCTATGGTATAGAAATGTCACTTTACTCTTATGCACACCTTGTAATTTGTCTATGCGTGCATTTTCTTCCTTATCATTCTAGATCTTATACAATAGTGACAAAATATAGTTTGCTTAATTGTCATGTGTTATTAATAAATCTTCCAAGCAATTGTTTGCTCTCCCATGCGCCCAATATATCAGTTCCTTGTAGGTAAAGGTGGCCTTAGCAATAGGTCGACTAGTATTTTAATAACTTAACTCGTGTAATGGAATTACATCAATGTACTCGTGAGAGGCTTATTCACTTCTTTTGCCCTTAAAAAGGCCACGATGTTGAATCCTTCAACTCTGATACCACTTGTAACATACCTCAACCCACTTCCTTTCTTATTTTAATTTTATTTGCTATAATGTAATTAACCACATCAAAATTAATTGGGCATCTACATTTATATACAGGATTGAACCTATTATTACTAAAATAATATGCGCTTAATATCAACCATAATTTTTATTACCACTTCTCTTAACTATGGTTGAAAATCTTTAGTCATAATGAAGTCTTCCCCCCACACATTTAATTTTCAGCTAAGGTAATAGTAATGTTGTGGGAGGCTGAATATATAGTAAGATATTTGACATAGTTGTAATTATTCAAGCTCAAGTTGTAATGTTTGACCATCAAACTATCTCAAACCCCTTTTCCACGATGAATCACTGAAATTTCTAGGTTTGCATGATCAATCTACAACTCTGGGAAATTGGGTTTAGATCAATGGTGATATTAAGAGAGGGTTGGTTAAAGGGTAACCACCCTCCTCTCCCGGTTCCAGCTGCCTCTCATTTGCTCACTTTCCCCTTTGCCAACATTTGGCTCTGTAACTCTTTGTAAGAATCCGGGTTCGACATGACTTCAGAGTTGTTCATCTCTGTGTTGTCATACTTTGGCAATTGGTAATTATAAAATTCAATTCTTAATGACAACCTTACCTCCGCACTCGATTACTTCTCGTTTTGGATTCTCCCTTGATTTATAATCATCATACCCTGACTTCTTGGAGATTTTCTATTATTTTTCTTAGGTGTTTTGGATACTAGGGTTTTTGACTATTATCATGGTGATTTAACGTATTTTCCTCTTGGCTCTTGATTAATTTATATAATAATCTCTAAGTGATGAAAATTCCCTTAAGAGCATTCATTACGGGATTTTTGAGGTCTAAAATGGGCCTCCTAAGAAAAATGTACAACCAAAATAAACTTTATAAGAACCAATAGGATTCAAGATGATGATGTCAACCATGGGGGATGATTCACCATTTTTGGAGTAAAAAAGTACAAAGATTAAAAAATAATAAAATAATAAAACTACTTTTTCAACTCGTATTTTCAACTTATCTCCCTAAGTTTTTACTCAAATTTTCAGTAGGAGTACTCATTGGATGAAAAATTTAATTCCTTATCAAAGGATTACTCATGTTGCATACTTTAAATCGACTCTACTACACAAAAAATGAGAAATACATGAAAAAATGTGATTGCAATCACGTTTTTCATGTATTTCTCATTTTTCGTGTAGCGGCATCCATCGAAAGTATGCAACATGGGTACCTCTTTGATGAGGAATCAAATCTTTCATCCAACAAGTGTTTCCGATCGAAATTTGTGTAAGCCCATATGGAGATAAGTTGAAAATACGAGTTGAAAAAATAATTGTCTTTTTCCCCTCTAAATTTGATGATTTAATCTAATCTTATTTATTATTTCCACTATTATTTTATAATTTCCTTAGGAGGCCCATTTTAGACCTCAAAAATCCCATAATGAATGGAGGATTGTGAGAGGAATAAGGAACCGCCCCAGGTAATCCATTATTGAAATACATACAATTCAGTTATTACTGTCATTTCTGTAGTTAATTAAACTAACCCTAACCGCCCTTTTCTTTTTGATAGGTTAGCCTTTTGTTGTGGTTGGAAGAAAATCATTGTTTACCCAAGTTCTCCATTAACATTCTTTGCTCCTTTGATTCTCTTTTGTTTCCAAGAACAAGGGCACAAATTTTTCCTTTGGTTTCCTTAGGGTTTCACTACTTAGGGATTTGATAGTCACGGTCACTGAAATGTTCGTAAATGAATTAGCCCATGCTAGGGTTTTTCAATTCCATTGTAACATTTACTTACTATTATGATTATTGTATTTTAATCCAAGGCCACTACCACAACTACAAGGTTTTGGAGCAAACTTACTATAAATGATTTTTTAACGAATAACTTACAATTATTTATTAAGTGAATTTCCTGTTTAACAATGTTGTTACAAATCTGGAATTTTTGCGCTGTTCCAAAACATGATAATGTATAATTTCTTTTACCAAGGCCAATAGTTCCTCTATTCTTATTGATGTTGGTCCTTTTTTTATTATGAATAATGTCTCTCGAGTATTCTGTTTCTTGTACCATTTGATGTTAGAGATTAAAATTTGCTTTTACTTTTAATGTAAAGTGAAGGAAAAATTTATGGGTTGTTCAAACTCATTACTGTGTACTTAAATTAATGGAAATTTATATTTCTTGACCTAAAACTTGTTGGAGTGATATTATATTTTCCTTTTCCTTGAACTTCCAAATCTCTTCAGTTGTTTTTCTCGTCAGATTTATGCACATTTAAACTTCACAGAGGAACAAACCTATACTGCGTACTACCCAAGTTATATATTATTTCTTTGTTTTTTTGCAGGAAACTTTGTTTATATGCCTTCTCTTCTGAGGGTTCCTTCACAAAATTTGGCCCTAATTTAATATTATTAGTTTATATTTTTTTTATATCCATGTATAAGAGAGTGGGACTAGACTAAGTTGTTGTTCCCTACAGCGTGGCTTGGGAACTAACCCATGATTCACACTAGACTAACATTAATTGTCCTAGGTTTTCTATCATTGTCTTAGTTTAGAACTTGCGATCCTTATACGAGGGTCATGATAAACTGTAACTTGAATTTCTAAAAACTTCTTGTTACAACATTTGAGGGTTACATTATTCATTTGTAAAACATTTTGTACTAAAAAGAGTTTCGCTATTCGATAGCCATACTATGCAGATCAGTTTCACCACACAAATCACTGGACTCTATAGACCTGTGAAGTAAATTCATTATTGTTATTTCTAATACCAACAATTCAAGAAGCAAGCAGATCGAATTCTCTTTGTAGTCTACTATCCACCTCTCTTTGAAAGCTTAAGTATAATTATATATTCATTCAGATATATGGATTGTTCTTCAGTTAGAATTTTGTCTAACAAGTGAAACTAACATGTTTTCTATATATACTATTAGTTATTATTTCAGAGTTCCAGAAGAGACATCCAGGCTCTCAGCTGTATCATTCTTTTTTTAGCATTCTATTTTATAGGTCCTAATCCTTCCATATCAAAAACTTTATCATTCTATACTATAATTTTTTAGCGCTCTACTTTATAGGTCCCAATCCTTCCATATCATAAATTTTATTATTCTATACTATAATTTTTCGCTGTGACTTTAATAAACATTCACACAGTTTGATAGTCCACTAGGTTTACATGAGTTTCATCATTATTTTCCATAAATAATTTAGTACATAAACTTTAAGAAGATTCCATATATTACTCCTATTCCAAGCAACATTTTCTATTCTTGAAAGAAAACTTAAGAAATATAGATTATTTATCTGTTAACTTAGGCTGCTAGGAAAGTTTATAGAGGAGAAGATCACTCCTTCCAACTAATGAGAATGGCAACGACGAGTTCTCCCCTGAGCTAGTTTTCCACTTATAGAACAATTCAGATCATTAATCTTCACATGTTCACCCCAAGACCACCTGGTCCTAACCAATGATTGTCTAGGGCCCTTAGTGTAAGAACTCAGGGTTCAGATAGAGTTCCTGTTGGACACCTAATCCTTGAAGGGTTCGTGTGGAAGTTGAACAACCAAAGGGAGTCCAAGGAACCACTTGGAATAGAAACCAAGGGTCACTCCTATGTATTATAAATATGTATCATTATGAATAAGAAAAGCAATCTAATGTTTATCTTCCTTATTTCTTCAGCAATGTATTTGTTTAACATGGTATCAGAGCGGGCCTTCTCCTGCCCTGTTCCATTCTCCTGCCCTATTCCAATCCGAGCCACTAATTTTGTGGCCCTTTAAGTCTATAACCACTAGTTTTGTGGTTTTTCATCGGCCTCGCAGCTCTCAATTTTGTGTTGTTTATTTACAAAGTGCTCCGAGGAAATTGTATATTGGGTGGCATATAATTCCTGCCCACATAAGTAGTTGGTCCTCCATATTCTGACTTAGCCTAATAAATTTTTGACCTTAGAAATGGGCACGCCGAACCAGAGTAGGTAGTCTTTGTGACTTACAACCGCTTAAATTTTTTCCTTGTATAATTTATAACACCTGGACATACAGTCACTCCTTAATTTCACTTAGACGTTACTATGTCAAATTAATTTCCTCCACTCAATATTCCTTGTTTGTTACGGTTTTCTGAATCCTTTTTCAACTATTTTCTATTTGGTTCTCTACCAACTATTCCACAGGAAAAAAGAAGGAGAGTGTTCCCTAATCGTTCCTACAATCTGGTATCATTCTTTGATTGAATACCTGCTTCATTCAATTATGTTGTGTAATTGTGCAGCCAGTTCAATTGTTGAACATTGAATGATTTGAAGTTACATGTGTGCATACATTGGTTGTTATTATAATATGGCATTGAATCTAGGATGGTGAGACAACAGTGGTCTATGCACACAATGTATGGCATTTGGACACAATGTATGTTGAATGGAGTTGTTGCGATATAGGTTTTAGGGAAGAATTAACGGAATTAGGCAGATTCGTCAATGGGAGATCTGGATGATGATGGTGTGCAGTCGGTCCAACAACATTGGGCCAAAACCCCTTGGCCTTTCCATCAATTTGCGACACATCTGCATCAACAAAGAAAATAAATTCTAGTCTGAGCAAGAGCGTCACAAAAAAAAACAAATTCCAAAATGAAATCTGAGCAGAGGAGTGTTAATTCTAGAATGAAATATGAGCAACAATGTCCCTGAATAATAAATTCTAGAATGAAATCTAAAGAAGAGCATGTCTAAAGAAACAAATTCCTGAATGAAATCTGAGCAAAAGCATTGCTGAAAATTAAATTTCAGAATGAAATTTGATCCAGAAAGTTGGGGAAAATTATATTGCAGAATCCCTAATGGTGATGGTATTTGATTTGTAGTCCACATCTTGGGCCATAAACAACCCACGAGGAGTCAGGAGGAGGAGAACACTGGCGCCCTTCGCATTTTTCTTGTAGCGTAGGAGATTTATGTAGGGGAAAGCCCCACAATTTTTTTTGGCCTGAATGGGGGATGCGTGATTATATCTCCGCGGGACCTATGGCACTTTTCGCCATTAATGCTGCTATTTCTACCACAAATGGAACTCGCTGTAATTAAGATGCATGTTATTCCTAAAATCCAACCTAATATTTTGGATCTATTCATGCTTGGGCACCGTCACAGTTAGTCTGCCTGAAGATTAGAAGGTTGAAGGGAATTCAAAACAGTTTGTCATTGTATTGAATGTAGGAACGATGAATGAAGCAATGAGTTTCTCCTCATATTATGTGTGTTGAGGTTGATTTAGTGCCCAGTTCCAGCCTTGGACACAGGCCAATACTCGTTCCAGCACTAAGCCACCTCCGTCAGCCACATAAGAGGGAAACACTGGAAGAGAGTTCTAGCATCTGAAGCTCTGTAAGGCGAAATGGGTCCTGCCAGGCTTGATTTAAGCCTTTAGGCCGAATATTTTTGAGGGTATTAAGCTTTGATGTCTTCTATTATATACCTTGAACTGTAAGTTGTGCTCTTTCTAAAGCTGAAAGTTTTTAGTTGATGGTAATGCTGACTTACTCAAAGTTCCAAATCTCCAGTGATAAATAAAATATTTTTGACATAGTATTGTGAGTGGGTGTTACTTCTTCATTTGTTCATAGTTGTGATCATTGTTTTTCTGAAGTATTGAGAAAATAACTCGAATTGTTGAAATATTAGAGTTCATGAAAACTCTGTTACATTATATTGTTCATGATACAATAAAAATTAGCAAAGCCTCTCTCTCAAACATATAAACATATCTGCAAAATCCATATGAAAAGATTGATTTTTTGTAGCTTGAATCACAACTACAGCAAGAGGGGCTACAACAATATAGTCATTATTCTGATCTATTTTCTATTCATATTGATCCTTTGTTCAAGATTAAAAAATATTCCCATAAACAACAAGTCAATAATGTTACAATTGATCAAGATCCAATGCCCAATGAAACAATAGAATCGCATGCAGAAGCATAAATTCAGCTTGCACTTCCCAAGTCGGTCATCAGGCCTTGGGAAGAGCTTGTCCACAACAAATACAAAACAGGTCTTGGATATGATAAGGAGGCGACCTTTCATATCCAGATTACTCAAAGCCCATCCATTTTCAGAGTGTTGGATTCCTTCATGACAATTCACCTTCAGTTATACCAGATTCTGCTCCTCTCAACAACAGATTGTGAAATGCCAACACTGTGACCAAGTTTACCATATGAAAGATCACTGTTTTGATCTTCATCCATGTAAGCATTGTCATAAAACCAGTGATTCTTCAAACAGAAGCTTCAAAAACAAGCCTCTGCAAGAACAAAGATTCATCTTGGATGGATCGCTTCTTGGTAGTGGGCATCAACAACCAAAAAGATATTTCAGTCATATGTCTGAAGTTGTTCTAGAGCATTGAATAATCTCACAGTTGAGTTTTCTCCATCATCTCACCTCGTATCTAACAGGGGGGAAGTGATGGTCATCTACAAGCTTCAAAGCAAGCCTGATCCACAGCCTGCCATACCAGATTCAGAGTTGTAGACAAAGACAAATATACCCCTGAGCATGCCTTCAGTTGGTGATACTTCTTCAAATAATTGAGGACACTTCCTCTAGTAAAAGGCTTCAGCTTCTTGCTAGTTTTGGAAGAGTTCTAGGAATTGCATTAAGCATTTCAAAGTTGTTGGTAATCCTTAAACCATCATAGGTTAAGATTCTCCCTCTTATCCGGGGTGAGATCTCCCTTTCAAGTTGAAGGTTTTGCTCTTCAAAACATCAGGAGCACTTCCTCTCGCAGAAGATCTCAGTGTCTTGCCAAACCTAGAAGAGTTTCGGGAACTGCACTATTGTATTTTGATCCAAGGCCACGACCATGACTCCAAGGTTTTGGAGCAAACTTACTATAAATGATTTTGTAACAAATAGCTTACCTTTATTTGTTAAGTGAATTTCTTGTTTCATCGTGTTTTACAAATCTGGAACTTTTGTGTTGTTCCAAAACATTATAACGTATAATTTATTTTACCATTGACGAGGTTAGTACTTCCTCTATTCCTATTGTTGTGAATCCTTTTTTATTATGAACAATGTTTCTCAAGTATTCGATTTCCCGTACCATTTCACGTTAGAGATTAAAATTGTCTCTTTCTTTTAATGTAAAGTGAAAGCGAATTTATGGGTTGTTCAAACTCATTAATGTGTACAAATTTATATTTCTTGACTTAAAAATTGTTGGAGTGATATTATATTTTCCTTTTTCCTGAAGTTCCAAATCTCTTCAGTTATTTTTATCAGCTGGTTTATGCACATTTAAACTTCACAGAGGAACAGACCTATATTGCATACTACCCAAGTTATATATCATTTCTTTGTTTTTATAAACGCAATTTTGTTTATAAGCCTTTCCTTCTGAGGGTTCCTTCACAAAATATGGCCCTAGTTTATTATTATTGGTTTATATTTCTTTTACATCCATGTATAAGAAAGTGGTACTAGAATCGAGTTGCAATTCCCTACATCTTGGCTTAGGAACTAACCCATGATTCATATCAGACTAACATTAATTGTCCTAGTTTTTCTATCATTGTATTGGTTTAGAAATTGTGATCCTTATACCAGGTTCATGATAAACTACAACTTGAATTTCTAATCAATTATTGTTAAAACATTTGAGTGTTACGTTATTTATTTGTCTTTTAAGATAAATTGCAACTATTGTGTTGTTGTAATAGATAGAAATACTTTGTTTGTAATTTAATTCCAAACATTTCACATGCATTAGCCATATACAAATAAAGGTTTAAGATAGCCTTCTCTTCATGCCATGTTCAAGGCATATATATTACTGCCTACTTTGTCCAAGTAAACTTAGTTTTTCCCATTCTGGTTTGCTTTATCATTTCCTTTTGAGCGCAACTAGTAGTCCATTTTGATACATTTATTCATTTTGGCCCTTTCGCATCCTGTGTTATAGGTTGTTGATGAAACTTATACACAACTTGTTTACGTGTGCAGTCATAGGGTTTCTCCCTTACTCTCTATATTTTTTTTTATTTTTTTAATAAAAAAAAACTGTCCACTACATGTTATACACCTCATTCAATAGCGGGTTTCACTTTATTCAATAGCAGGTTATTTTAATATGTTTGACCTGCAAGGTCCCGTGGGATTGTTAATAACCACAATTTTGTCTCAACAAAATAATTATCTTGTTATACCACTCTTTGATATTTATACTCAATATCATTATTCCCTTCTCTTCTTCCTTAGAAGTTTTCTTTTCCTTGCCCCAAGCTGGCTCAACACTAATGATTCACCCTTTAGGCAACATCAAATTCCATTATATAAGAGATGTCGCATCCCAACATTCCAAGGTTTGAGGTCAATTACTATTATTATTTTCCTTTGCTCAAGTGGACACAGTCATCCACATCAATCTTCAATTTTTTTTTTTGTTTCTTATTTTTAATTTTATTTTATTTCGTGCGACAAATATTGGATCAAGGTTTTATAATTTAGTTGATTCCTTATTTTATTCTTCTCCTTCTAAAATTTATTGATAGACCATTCAGGCTAAAAGCACAAGGAAATATCAAAAGAAACCATTATTACAATCCAAGAGCACAACCAGAAATAATACGACATGCTTAAATGCACAAAAGAATCACGAACATTTTGTCACCAAGTCTTGTAACCATGCTTTCCTACATGCCTTACCTGTGGGTTTCTCATAGTTCTTTTTTAGGGGTGCATCCCTTTCTATATTGCAAGTCATTGACTGAGGTGTCTGAGGATTACATGTGCCCCTTGTTCTATATTAGGTACATTAGTTATGGGGTTCTTTCCCTTTATATTTCCATTTCTATTAACTACCTCATCACATCCCGTTAGTGTGCTTATCTTGTCATAGTACTGCCTCATCACATCCTGTTAGTGTGGTTACCTTCCCATAGTGATTTGTAAGCATATGTTAATTTTGAGACTTCATTTATGCTTATAAAAGTCACGTTAAATCTCCTTAAGGTACTCGTCTGGTCACATGTTGCATCTTCCATGTTAGCACATCATCTAACAACACGTATAGATAGCACTTGTGCCAGTATGGTATGAACATTTCCTTTATCACAACTTAATTTTCATAAAAGTATATGTCACATTTCTTTGGTTACCTTATTTGGATATCTATTTATTTCTGATCACATTCTATTTGTATCCATTATCCATTCTTCAATCCATGTTAGGACAATGTGCTCTCAAAGGTATACACATTTTCTCTTATGTTATCTTTTAACCTATGATATTGACCAAGAGTTTTAGAGAATTAGCATCATACCAACAAGAATACAATTAAGATGTTCCTTATCGTAATTTACAATTGTATTATTCGGTTCTATTACATATATATAGGCATATATTTATACAATCCTGCTAATTGTCCATGAATTCTATCATGCATCTGTTCCTTTTCATCTTATTGTATCAACTCATTTAATATCTTCAGATATTGGATCAATCATTTCAATTAATCAAAATTCCTCTCGTCTTCTTATTTTCGATCATACTTAACCTCCAAATTACGAGAAAACTATAAAATAAACCATTTAGTGAATCATTCTATGATTCATTATTGCTAGTGTATAACTCACAAAATTCTTGAGCCCTTTGTGCCCATAAGGTATAAGGATTTCAAAACTATTCGGATTCCTTTGCTATATTTTAGGGCCATTGCAATCCTTTAGTAAATTTTCATATTCTTATATTGGCTCTCATCTTACTTTATATTTACTAAATTTAATGTAAATTTCATATCTTTCTCGATATCAACAACATTGTTCCGATGTATTTCCATATTTATTTGGTGTCCGGAAATATTCCAAACACTATTATCATGTCACTTCCATCTTAAGAGTCGATTATATTACGAGTTTCTTTACGAAAATATGATGGCTATAAAATGCCACAATATCTTACTACACACTAGAACCCTTACAATTTTAAAGCATTATCCAATAGTATTAATTTAAACGCAATCGTCCATGCTGAAGGTCTGTGCGAGAGACTCCCTTGTGAAAATGTCCATTAATTTTCCTTTACTATTTTTTTTAATAATCACAAGCGTTCCATTTTCTCTACCCAAATTATCATTTAAGTACATCCACACTGCTTCCTTGGGTATACCAATATACCCTATATTTTACTTTATGTCTTTATGTATTACTTTAATATGTATATATATTTTGTAAATATACAATACATTTATTATTTTGAAGGTTTCACTATGTTGCTTTAGTTTCTACCCCTTTTCGGCTTGTTTTCCATGCACTGGTAAAACTATCCTTCCATTAAGATTTGAAAGTCTATTACTTTCAATAAGTATTTCCTTCCTTCACTCTCCCAGTAAGCTTCTCAATTTACATCCAAAATAGGTGCAAAATAGTAGTTTATACCAATTACATAATTGATTTCCCATATATTTGGTGTTACCTTTAAAGGTTACTTAATCTATCATCGGTAATGTCTTTAACCCCTTTGTTTTATCTGCCTCTTTTCTTGACAAATACTTGTGAGTATCAATAAATTATGTATTGAAATAATAGTTTTTTTCTTTTTTTTGTGCAAATTGACAAAATGGTATCACAACTATAATCAGGAAATCATCATACAAATAATCCCAACGTTGAGGGTGATTGCACACACAACACCTCTGCCTTCCTTTTGAACATATCTATTGTATAGAAATGTCACTTTACTCTTATACACGCCTTGTAATTCGTCTATGCATGCATTTTCTTCCTCATCATTCTAGATCTTATACAATAGTGACAAAATATAGTTTGCTTAATTGTCATGTGTTATTAATAAACCTTCCAAGCAATTGTTTGCTCTCCCATGCGCCCAATATATCAGTTCCTTGTAGGTAAAGGTGGCCTTAGCAATAGGTCGACTAGTATTTTAATAACTTAACTCGTGTAATGGAATTACATCAATGTACTCGTGAGAGGCTTATTCACTTCTTTTGCCCTTAAAAAGGCCACGATGTTGAATCCTTCAACTCTGATACCGCTTGTAACATACCTCAACCCACTTCCTTTATTATTTTAATTTTATTTACTATAATGTAATTAACCACATCAAAATTAATTGGGCATCTCCATTTATATATAGGATTGAACCTATTACTACTAAAATAATATGCGCTTAATATCAACCACAATTTTTATTACCACTTCTCTTAACTCTGGTTGAAAATATTTAGTCGTAATGATGTCTTTCCCCCACACATTTAATTTTCATCTAAGGTAATAGTAATGTTGTGGGAGGCTGAATATATAGTAAGATATTTCACATAGTTGTAATTATTCAAGCTCAAGCTGTAATGTTTGACCATCGAACTATCTCAAACCCCTTTTCCGCAATGAATCACCGAAATTTCTAGGTTTGCGTGATCAATCTACAACTCTGAGAAATTGGGTTTAGATCAATGGTGAGATTGAGAGAGGGTTGGTTAAAGGGTAACCATCCTCCCCTCCCAATTCCAGTTGCCTCTCATTTGCTGACTTTCCCATTTGCCAAGATTTGGCTCTGTGACTCTTTGCAAGAATCCAGGTTCGACATGACTTCAAAGTTGTTCATATCTGTGTTGTCATACTTTGGCAACATGTAATTATAAAATTCAATTCTTAATGACGACCTTACTTCCGCACTCGATTACTTCTTGTTTTGGATTCTCCCTTGATTTATAGTCATCATACCCTGACTTCTTGGAGATTTTCTATTATTTTTCGTGGGAGTTTTGGATACTAGAGTTTCTGACTATTATCATGGTGATTTATCGTATTTTCCTCTTGGCTCTTGATTAATTTATATGATAATCTCTAAGTGATGAGAATTCCCTTAAGAGCATTCATTAGCGGATTTTTGAGGTCTAAAATGGGCCTCCTAAGAAAAATGTACAACCAAAATAAACTTTATAAGAACCAATAGGATTCAAGATGATGATGTCAACCATGGAGGATGATTCACCATTTTTGGAGTAAAAAAGTACAAAGATTAAAAAATAATAAAATAATAAAACTACTTTTTCAACTCATATTTTCAACTTATCTCCCTAAGTTTTTACTCAAATTTTGAGTAGGAGTACTCATTGGATGAAAAATTTAATTCCTTATCAAAGGATTACTCATGTTGCATACTTTCAATCGACCCTACTACACAAAAAATGAGAAATACATGAAAAAATGCGATTGCAATCACGTTTTTCATGTATTTCTCATTTTTCGTGTAGCAGCGTCCATTGAAAGACTGCAACATGGGTACTTCTTTGATGAGGAATCAAATTTTTCATCCAACGAGTGTTTCCGATCGAAATTTGTGTAAGCCCATATGGAGATAAGTTAAAAATACGAGTTGAAAAAATAATTTTGTCTTTTTTCCCTCTAAATTTGATGATGTAATCTAATCTTATTTATTATTTCCACTATTATTTTATAATTTCCTTAGGAGGCCCATTTTAGACCTCAAAAATCCCATAATGAATGGAGGATTATGAGAGGAATAAGGCACCGCCCCAAGTAATCCATTATTGAAATACGTACAATGTTAGTTATTACTATCATTTCTGTAGTTAATTAAGCTAACCCTAACTGCCCTTTTCTTTTTGACATGTTAGCCTTTTGTTATGGTTGGAAGAAAATCATTGTTTACCCAATTTCTCCATTAACATTCTTTGCTCCTTTGATTCTCTTTTGTTTCCAAGAATAAGGGCACAAATTTTTTCTCTGGTTTACTTAGGGTTTCACTACTTAGGGATTTGACAGTCACGGTCACTGAAATGTTCGTAAATGAATTAGCCCATGCTAGGGTTTTTCAATTCCATTGTAACATTTACTTACTATTATGATTATTGTATTTTAATTCAAGGCCACGACCACGACTACAAATTTTTGGAGCAAACTTACTATAAATGATTTTTTAACGAATAACTTACAGTGATTTATTAAGTGAATTTCCTGTTTAACAATGTTGTTACAAATCTGGAACTTTTGTGCTGTTCCAAAACATGATAATTTATAATTTCTTTTACCAAGGCCAATAGTTCCTCTATTCTTATTGATGTTAGTCCTTTTTTTTTATTATGAATAATGTCTCTTGAGTATTCTGTTTCTCGTACCATTTGATGTTAGAGATTAAAATTGGCTTTTTCTTTTAATGTAAAGTGAAGGAAAAATTTATGGGTTGTTCAAACTCATTACTGTGTACTTAAATTAATGGAAATTTATATTTCTTGACCTAAAACTTGCTGGAGTGATATTATATTCCTTTTCCTTGAACTTCCAAACCTCTTCAGTTGTTTTTCTCGTCAGATTTATTCACATTTAAACTTCGCAGAGGAACAAACCTATACCGTGTACTACCCAAGTTATATATTATTTCTTTGTTTTCTGCAGGAAACTTTGTTTATATGCCTTTTCTTCTGAGCGTTCCTTCACAAAATTTGGCCCTAGTTTAATATTATTAGTTTATATTTTTTTTATATCCATGTATAAGATAGTGGGACTGGACTAAGTTGTTGTTCCCTACAGCTTGGCTTGGGAACTAACCCATGATTCACGCTAGACTAACATTAATTGTCCTAGGTTTTCTATCATTGTCTTAGTTTAGAACTTGCGATCCTTATACCAGGTTCATGATAAAGTGCAACTTGAATTTCTAAAAACTTCTTGTTACAACATTTGAGGGTTACATTATTCATTTGTAAAACATTTTGTACTAAAAAGAGTTTCGCTATTCGATAGCCATACTATGCAGAGCAATTTCACCACACAAATGACTAGACTCTATAGACCTGTGAAGTAAATTCATTATTGTTATTTCTAATACCAACAATTCAAGAAGCAAGTAGATCGAATTCTCTTTGGAGTCTACTATCCACCTCCCTTTGAATGCTTAATTATAATTGTATATTCATTCAGATATATGGATTATTCTTCAGTTAGAATTTTGTCTAACAAGTAAGAACTAACATGTTTTCTATGAATATACTATTAGTTATTATTTCAGAGTTCCAGAAGAGACATCCAGGCTCTCAGCTGTATCATTCTTTTTTTAGCATTCTATTTTATAGGTCCTAATCCTTCCATATCAGAAACTTTATCATTCTATACTATAATCTTTTAGTGTTCTACTTTATAGGTCCCAATCCTTCCATATCATAAACTTTATCATTCTATACTATAATTTTTCACTGTGACTTTAATAAACCTTCACACAGTTTGATAGTCCACTAGGTTTACATGAGTTTCATCATTATTTTCCATAAATAATTTAGTACAGAAACTTTAAGAAGATTCCATATATTACTCCTATTCCAAGCAACATTTTCTATTCTTGAAAGAAAACTTAAGAAATACAGATTATTTATTTGTTAAGTTAGGCTGCCAGGAAAATTTACAGAGGAGAAGACCACTCCTTCCAACTAATGAGAATGGCAACGATGAGTTCTCCCTCGAGCCAGTTTTCCACTTATAGAACAATTCAGATCATTAATCTTCACAGGTTCACCCCAAGACCACCTGGTCCTAACCAACCACTGTCTAGGGCCCTTAGTGTAAGCACTCATGGTTCAGATAGAGTTCCTGTTGGACACCTAATCCTCGAAGGGTTGGTGTGGAAGATGAACAACCAAAGGGAGTCCAAGGGACCACTTGGAATAGAAACCAAGGGTCACTCCTATGTATTATAAATATGTATCATTATGAGTAAGAAAAGAAATTTAATGTTTATCTTCCTTATTTCTTCGGCCATGTATTTGTTTAACATGGTATTAGAGCGGGCCTTCTCTTGCCCTGTTCCAATCTGAGCCACTGATTTTGTGGCCCTTTAAGTCTATAACCACTAGTTTTGTGGTTTTTCATCGGCCTCGCGGCTCTCAATTTTGTGTTGTTTATTTACAAAGTGCTCTGAGGAAATTGTATATTGGGTGGCATATAATTCCTGCCCACATAAGTATTTGGTCCTCCATATTCTAACTTAGCCTAATAAATTTTTGACCTTGGAAATGGGCACGTCGAACCAGAGTAGGTAGTATTTGTGATTTACAATAGTTTAAATCTTTTCCTTGTATAATTTATAACACCTGGACATATAGTCACTCCTTAATTTCACTTAGACGTTACTATGTCAAATTAATTTCCTTCGCTAAATATTCCTTATCTGTTACGGTTTTCTGAATCCTTTTTCAACTATTTTCTAGTTAGTTCTCTACCAACTATTCCACGGGAAAAAAAAGGAGAGTGTTCCCTAATCGTTCCTACAATCTGGTATCATTCTTTGATTGAATACCTGCTTCATTCGATTATGTTGTGTAATTGTGTAGCTAGTTCAATTGTTGAACATTGAATGATTTGAAGTTATATGTGTGCATACATTGGTTATTATTATAATATGGCATTGAATCTAGGATGGTGAGACAATAGTGGTCTGTGCACACAATATATGGCATTTGGACACAATGTATGTGGAATGGAGTTGTTGCGATATAGGTTTTAGGGAAGAATAAAGGGAATTAGGTAGATTCGTCAATGGGAGATCTGGATGATGATGGTGTGCAGTAGGTCCAACAATATTGGGCCAAAACCCCTTGGCCTTTCCATCGATTTGCGACACATCTGCATTAGCAAAGAAAATAAATTCTAGTCTAAGCAAGAGCGTCACCGAAAAAAAAAAAATAAAAAATAAAAAATAAAAAAAATCCAAATTGAAATATGAGCAGAAGAGTGTTAATTCTAGAATGAAATATGAGCAACAGTGTCCCTGAATAATAAATTCCAGAATGAAATCTAAGGAAGAGTGTGTCTAAAAAACAAATTCCTGAATGAAATCTGAGCAAAAGCATTGCTGAAAATTAAATTTTAGAATGAAATTTGAGCAAGAAAGTTGTGGAAAATTATATTGAAGAATCCCTAATGGTGATGGTATTTGATTTGTAGTCCACATCTTGGGCCAGAAACGATCCACGAGGAGTGAGGAGGAGGAGAACACTGGCACCCTTTGCATTTTTCTTGTAGCGTAGGAGAGTTATGTAGGGGAAAGCCCCACAGTTTTTTTGGCTTGAATGGGGGATGCATGATTATATCTCCGCGGGACCTATGGCACTTTTCGCCATTAATGCTGCTATTTCTACCACAAATGGAACTCGTTGTAATTAAGATGCATGTTATTCCTAAAATCCAACCTAATATTTTGGATCTATTCATGCTTGGGCACCGTCACAGTTAGTCTTCCTGAAGATTAGAAGGTTGAAGGGAATTCAAAACAGTTTGTCATTGTATTGAATGTAGGAACGATGAATGAAGCATTGAGTTTCTCCTCATATTATGTATGTTGATGTTGATTTAGTGCCCAGTTCCAGCCTTGGACACTGGCCAATACCCATTCCAGCAGTAAGCCAACTCCGTCAGCCACATAAGAGGGAAACACTGGAAGAGAGTTCTAGCATCTGAAGCTTTGGAAGGCGAAATGGGTCTTGCCAGGCTCGATTTAAGCCTTTAGGCCGAATATTTTTGTGGGTATTAAGCTATGATGTCTTCTATTATATACCTTGAACTATAAGTTGCGCTCTTTCCAAAGCTGAAAGTTTTTAGTTGATGGTAATGTTGACTTACTCAAAGTTCCAAATCTCCAGTGATAAAGAAAATATTTTTGACATAGTATTGTGAGTGGGTGTTACTTCTTCATTTGTTCATAGTTATGATCATTGTTTTTCTGAAGTATTGAGAAAATAACTCGACTTGTTGAAATATTAGAGTTCATGAAAACTCTGTTACATTATATTGTTCATGATACAATAAAAATTAGCAAAGCCTCTCTCTCAAACATATAAACATGTCTGCAAAATTTATATGAAAAAATTGATTTTTTGCAGCTTGAATCACAACTACAGCAAGAGGGGCTTCAACAATGTAGTTATTATTCTGATCTATTTTCTGTTCAGATTGATCCTTTGTTCAAGATTAAAAAATATTACCATAAACAACAAGTCAATAATGTTACAATTGATTCAGATCCAATGCCTAATGAAGCAACAAAATTGCATGCAGAAGCATAAATTCAGCTTGCACTTCCCAAGTCGGTCATCAGGCCTTGGGAAGAGCTTGTCCACAACAAACACAAAACAATTCTTGGACATGATAAGGAGGCAACCTTTCATATTCTAGATTACTCAAAGCCCATCCATTTTCAGAGTGTTGGATTCATTCATGACAATTCACCTTCAGTTGTTCCAGATTTTGCTCCTCTCAACAACAGATTGTGAAATGTCAACACTGTGACCGAGTTGCCCATATGAAAGATCATTGTTTTGATCTTCATCCATGTAAGCACTGTCATAAAACTAGTCATTCTTCAAACAGAAGCTTCAAAAGCAAGCCTTCGCAAGAACAAATATTCATCTTGGATGGATCGCTTTTTGGCAATGGGCATCAACAAGCAAAAAGATATTTTAGTCATATGTCCGAAGTTGTTCTAGAGTATTGAATAATCTCGCAGTTGAGTTTTCTCCATCATCTCACCTCGTATCTAACAGGGGGGAAGTGATGGTCATCTACAAGCTTCAAAGCAAGCCTGATCCACAGCCTACAATACCAGATTCAGAGTTGTAGCCAGAGACAAATATGCCTCTGAGCATGCCTTCAGTTGGTGATGCCTCTTCAAATAATTGAGGACACTTCCCCTAGTAAAAGACTTCAGCTTCTTGCTAGTTTTGGAAGAGTTCTAGGAATTTCATTAAGCATTCCAGAGTTGTTGGTAATCCTTAAACCATCATAGGTTAAGGTTCTCCCTCTTATGCAGGGTGAGATCTCCCTTTCAAGTTGAAGGTTTCGCTCTTCAAAACATCAGGAGCACTTCCTCTCATAGAAGATCTCAGTGTCTTGCCAAACCTGGAAGAGTTTCAGGAACTGCACTAAGCATTCTAGTGTTGGTGGTCATCGTTAAACCACCTCCCTTGATACCAACATTTCAGAGTGCACATCCAACCTAGTGTTGCCATGCATTTTTGCGCGTTTTGTATTAAAACTCTCTTCTCGGACTCATACATAACCTTTAGATTAAGGGGGGGATGTTGGACACCTAATCCTCTAAGAGTTGGTGTGAAAGTTGAACAACCAAAGAGAGTCCAAGGGACCACTTGGAATATAAAACCAAGTGTCACTCATATGTATTATAAATATGTATCATTGTGAATAAGAAAAGCAATCTAATGTTTATATTCATATTGCTTCAACCATGTATGTGTTTAACAGTTCTACTAGTCAAGTTCTACTAGTCAACGAGCTAAAAAATTATTGAATTAATTTAAAGTCTTTGGATAGAGTTCTATTGGTCAACAAACTCGAAAATTCTTGAAATAATTAACAATGTGAGACTTTGTATGAAAATTAAATTCATCCTAGCATTTGTTGTTGATGCTTTATTTTATAAAACTTGAAGCCGGATGCTTTATTTTATAAAATTTGAAGCCCCCCCTAAAAGGAGTAACAGAATATGATAACACACTGCCTGTTTCAAGTCAATAGTTGTATGAGGCATGAGAAAAGTTGTAGGAAATTTTGCTACAACATTAGATTGCTCCTTGCTACAAAATTTGATCTCTCTATCATGAAAAGGTGAGGGTGACAATATGATTTGATTTTTCAAAGCTCGGATCTCAGACGCATATATTCCCTATTCAGCATATGAGTCTTGCACTCGAGGGTAATGAAATTATTCAGTTTATTTTAATAGTGATTCCACAATTTAAGACAAATAAAACCCAAAAACCAGATTGTTATTGCCAACAATTAAAACTCTGTTAAAACCCTAAGGGTGGGCGTGCACAGACTGAATGATACATTCCGTTAGCCGTCCAGAGGCTGGAAAGTTGGGCGTAAGCGTGAAGAAGCAATGTTGTTCCTCCTCAAACACCACCAATTCCACTTCTTTGCCGAAATTCTTCAACACCTCCGCGTACTCCATATCCTTGTCGCGCAGCAAATCGCGGCCCGCGATAATGACCAGCACTGGTGGAAGGGCAACGTTGCTCAGGCACGGTGCCCCTGGTGCCAACGAATTGCAGATGGGATGGTCCCTGTTTGTGCCCACGGGCAAAGATAGTCTCTAGAACCTGTCGTTGAGCTCCAAGTTCAGACGCACATACTTAGGGCACGTAGCCTCTGAGGGCATTCAGTCCTCGCCCCCAAAGAATGCCATGAGGTGCACATAGCCCTTGATCTTCACCTGCCCCCAGTCCTCCGATTGCGCCCGTATTGACAAGTGGTGAGCTATGCTGCCGCCGGCGCTGTCGCCTGACACGTAGACTCTAGCAAAGTCGGCATGGTCAGCCAGCCATGGCTCCGCAGCGGATCTCCCCGCGACCACCGCTTGTTCTCGAATCCAACAGAGTGCCAAGAAGCCGTCGTCCAGGGCAGTGGGGAGGCGATGCGCGGGGCCCAGGAGGTAGTCCGAGGCAACCAGAACCGATGCAGAACCCCCGGCCGTGGAAGTAGAAGAAGATAGGGAGCTTCGTCGTGGAGGCGGAGGTAGGGATGTAGATGTGGAGCTCAAGCCCTAGGTGTACCGCCCTAGGGAAGTCACCAACAACGCGACGGGCGCACGACGAGTTGAGGCGCCCCGAGCACGCGTTGGGTGACCCGGGCGGGCGCGCACGGTGAGTTGGCGACCGGACGGGCGCGCGTAGGCGGGCTCGCACGGTGAGACAAGCGACCGAGTGGAGGTAAACGGAGACATGAACGACGAGCTGGAGACCGGGCAGTCGCACGTAGGCGGGCACGCACGGTGGAACAGGTGGTCGAGCGGAGGTAACGACAGCGCACGGGCAAGGTTGAACGGGCGTGGGTGAATGCCGCCCGCCCGTCGAGTGAGACGAACGGGTGAGGGCGTGGCAACCTGCCCGCCGTGGGCAAGGCAAACGCGTTGGCGGAAAACAGTGTTGGCACGCACGATGGGCGGGCGTGCACGGGCAGCGTGCACGCTAGATGGCTGATGGCGTGGGCGGACAGCATGAACGACGAGCATCATACAGCGAAACGCAAAGGATAATGTGGAACGGTGCGAAGTGTAATATAACAGCGCAGCGTTATATGATGTGCGAAGTTATGGTATGACTGTTATGGCAAGGCCGCGAGGGGAGTTTATACGCCATGAATGGGAAAGCATATGGCGGTGTGGCCGACCATTAACATATGTAATTTGGGGGTTTCGTGTATGGCGGTTGGGGCATCGGCCATGGGGCTACGCCCAACCCAGCCACACGTTAACTCTTGTATATATACCACGTTCGAACTTGGCATTTGACAATCGAACAACCAAGAGTCATTCACACTTGGTGAGCTCGCATCTCTTCTACGCACAAGGGAAATGTGCAGCATGAGCGCATAGCTCATGCGCATTTGTGGAGGCGCAGTTATCTCAGTTAGTGGTGGATTGTGTGGGATGTGACTCGGTCATTTATGCAGAATTTGTGCAGGTTCTATTGAGCGTCTTGGTGGCCGGTTGGTGGCACCCGCTCACTTGTAATTGATGCAGGTTCTCATGTATTGTAAAAAGTGACTAAGTGTTGGCTTGATCTTGCAAGCACACTAGTTGATTGTAATATTGAAATTCTGATATTTACATATTATCAGGCAGACTGTTCGGGAGTTGCCCCTCCCTTTATATCGTGCAATTATTGTTTATATTGCTGTTGATAATGATTAAGTATGGGTGGTCATTGATATAAAGGATTAATGCATTTTAACTTAGTTGAGAAACACAAACTAAGTTCCGGTTGTGAATTAGGCGTAGTCCTCACACTTAAGTATTGTTAAAAAGAAAAAGTGGGGTGGTTCCGCACCCCGCCGGTACGGTTGGAAGACTACCAAAGGGTCGGGGGCGTGACAGGTGGTATCAGAGCATACACACCGAATTACAGGTGGAATCAAGCAGATATCTTGGTTGACAAAGGAGTGGCCGTAGAGACAGGTTCTTGCAGGGAAAGAGGTTGATGAAACACTCTAAGTGTGGCATCAAGGACTTGGGTTGCAGGTGAAGCCGGTGCATGGTCGAAACTCGGTTATAGAGGCAAAGAAGGTTAGCAATGGCTGAATCACAAGCCGGGTCTAATCGTAGCCCCATGGACACTTTTGACTTGATGCAGAAAGTGGTCGAAAGGGTGGATTTCTTGGAGGCTCACTTTGGAGAAAAGTTTGACCTTGTTGTGGAAGAACAAAAGGCATTCTTGAAGATGAACGATGAGCTCGATGAACTCCGAACTCAGCATGAGTACACTGATTTGATGTGTACACAACTCGAATACAAGGTCAAGGACGTGGAAACTTCAAGGGACCAGGGTCTAGCAGAGATCATGAACTTGAAGAAAGCTCTTGACGAAGCCAAAGACGAAATAGCGGTGTTGAAGAAGGCCGTGAGGCGTGGCTCAGGTGGAGGAGTGCCTCATGTCAAAGTCAAGGAACCGGATTCGTTCGATGGTACAAGGAGTGCAAAACCACTTGGTAATTTCTTGTGGGACATGGAGCAATACTTGGAGAGATTGGGTCTATCCGATGATGAGACCAAGGTCAAAGTTGCAGCTTAATTCCTTACAAAAGAAGCCAAGATGTGGTGGAGAAGAAGGATGGACCAGGTTGCAAATGGAAGTGCTACCGACATCACTTCTTGGGATGACATGAAAGGAGCCTTGCAGGCCCATTTTAGTCCTCAGGACGAAACTTGGGAAGCTAGGATGAAGATTAAATCTACAAAGCAAACCGGGAACCTTCAGACTTATCAAAGGGAATTTTCAAGTGTTGTCCTTGAGTTACCTGACATGGCGGAGAGAGATAAGGTATTCAATTTCATTATTGGATTGAAGCCTTGGGCACGCAATGAGGTGAAGAGACAAAGGATCAGGACACTTGAAGAAGCCTTTGCTGCAGTTGATAGGCTGGTTGAACAAATTATGATGAGACTTCTGATGACAGGAAGAAGAAGTCCGAAAAACCGAAAGATAAGAAGAAGGAAGAGACTTCGAAGTCTGATGATTCGAAGGGAAAGAAACCTTTGAAGTGTTGGATTTGTGCAGGGCCACTTACGGTGAAGAACTGTCCCTCTAAACTGAAGCTTGCTGCCATAGCACAATCTAGTACGAAGGATGAAGGTGCTTCTGTGGGGATGATGCAGGTACTTAGCACTGCTGCCGCTACAGAGGTGCTCTCTCGGAAGGATCCCGAGAGGAATCAGTTGGAGTATGTCCGGATGAAAGTGGGAGGTGCTGATATACTCACTATGGTAGATAGTGGGGCTTCTCACAATTTCATGGGAGAAGATACTGCTAGTAAAGTTGGGCTGAAATATGTACCTATAAAGGCACATATGAAGATGGTGAACTCTCCTCCGAATGAAGTTTTGGGTGTGGCTGAACAAGTGGACACTACACTTGGTGATTGGACCGAGAAGGTGGACTTCACCATTGTGAGGATTGATGACTATGACGTCGTACTTGGGATGGAATTTATGAAGCAATATGATGCGATGATCGTTCCACACTTGAAGAAATTGTACATCTATGATGAAAGGGAAGATGTACCCATAGGTGTGCCTACCTTTGGGGTCACTAGGCCAAATCATGAAGTGGCAACAATGCAGGTGAGGAGTGATGGAGATATGGAGGATGTGTGTAAGTGTTTGTCCAAGGCAGAGACAAAACTTACCGAGTAGTCCTTAGTCATCAAGTCACTTTCAGATAGCATCTTGGACTTGACAAGAAGGCTAGAAGTGATTGAAGGTGAAGAGGATGAACCATATATGAGACCAGGTGAAGACCGGGTGACCTACTTATAGAGATTGGAGGTTGAAGATCATGATAGGTGGATCGAACTGATTAGTGAGGGGGAGCCTACAAGCTCTCACCCCTCTACATCTTCTTAGGTTGACAAGAAGATGGGGCTCATTGTTAGTTGCTCATGACAATGAGTCCCCTAAGAAATTGAGCAGGTTATGATGGTGCAGGGATGGCTTGGCATCAAGCATCATGACATGTTGCAGATGGATGGAGATTACTTCATGGACCTGAGCATGGACTATTCTGATGGAGTTCAGGATGTGGCAGATGTTTTGGGAAATGACTGATGATGACATGGGGATGTTCACTCTCAATGTTTGGGCGTGATGGTTGGACTGATCACCCGACTAGTTCAGACATGGGGTCGCGAAGTGTACAGAGATGTGTTGACATTAGGAGTATCATGACAGCTGAGCACTTGGAACACATGGAGTTATTGTGTTGATGAGGTCTCATAGCAGATGAGTACATTGGACACATGATGGAGGAAGGTGTTTTCTTAAAACACTTGACTTGACACTTGATAAGTGTTCTCTTTTGAGCACTTGATGATTGATGACATGATGATGGACATATTGTTGCAGTGGGGATGCAGCTTGGTGATTGAAAGGATCAGCCTTTCATGATAGATGGCAGCATGGAGACATTGTAGCAGTGGGCCGAGGATCATGGACATTGATGACTTAGTGGCAATTAGTCACTTGGTGGAGGTACGATGGATGCTTGGAGTTGGGATGTTGTCGAGGACGACAACGACTTCAGGTGGAGGAGGATGTACCGCCCTAGGGAAGTCACCAACAACGCGACGGGCGCACGACGAGTTGAGGCGCCCTGGGCACGCGTTGGGCGACCCGGGCGGGCGCACACGGTGAGTTGCTGACCGGACGGGCACGCGTAGGCGGGCGCGCACGGTGAGACAAGCGACCGGGCTGAGGTAAACGGAGACACGCACGATGAGCTGGAGACTGGGCGGGCGCACGTAGGCGGGCACACACGGTGGAACAGGTGGTCGGGGGGAGGTAACGACAGCACGCGGGCAAGGTTGAACGGGCGTGGGTGAACGCCGCCCGCCCGTCGGGTGAGACGAACGGGTGAGGGCGTGGCGACCCGCCCGCCGTGGGCAAGGCAAACGCGTTGGCGAAAAACAGTGTTTTCACGCACGATGGGCGGGCGTGCACGGGCAGCGTGCACGTCGGATGGCTGATGGCGCGGGCGGACAGCACGAACGACGAGCAGCATACAGCGAAACGAAAAGGATAATGCGGAACAGTGCGAAGTGTAATATAACAACGCAGCGTTATATGATGTGCGAAGTTATGGTATGACTATTTTGGCAAGGCCGCGAGGGGAGTTTATACGCCATGAATGGGAAAGCGTATGGCGGTGTGGCCGACCATTGACATATGTAATTTGGGGGTTTCGTGTATGGCGGTTGGGGCGTCGGCCGTGGGGCTACGCCCAACCCAGCCACACGTTAACTCTTGTATATATACCGCGTTCGAACTTGGAATTTGACAATCGAACAACCAAGAGTCATTCACACTTTGTGAGCTCGCATCTCTTCTACGCACAAGGGAAATGCGCAGCATGAGCGCATAGCTCATGCGAATTTGTGGAGGCGCAGTTATCTCGGTTAGTGGTGGATTGTGTGGGATGTGACTCGGTCATTTATGCAGAATTCGTGCAGGTTCTATTGAGCGTCTTGGTGGCCGGTTGGTGGCACCCACTCACTTGTAATTGATGCAGGTTCTCATGTATTGTAAAAAGTGACTAAGTGTTGGCTTGATCTTGCAAGCACACTAGTCGATTGTAATATTGAAATTCTGATATTTACATATTATCGGGCAGACTGTTCGGGAGTTGCCCCTCCCTTTATATCGTGCAATTATTGTTTATATTGCTGTTGATAATGATTACGTATGGATGGTCATTGATATAAAGGATTAATGCATTTTAACTTAGTTGAGAAACACAAACTAAGTTCCGGTTGTGAATTAGGCGTAGTCCTCACACTTGAGTATTGTTAAAAAAAAAAAGTGGGGTGGTGCCGCACCCCGTCGGCACGGTTGGAAGACTACCGAAGGGTTGGGGGCGTGACACTAGGGAAGGGTTGAACACCGCATCTTTTGACAACACCTGGCCGTCATCTTCGAAGGGGGCTACGAAGGCTGGCTTCGGCAATCATACTATGGTTCTGTTGCTAGACACATGCAAGACTCCTCTGCAGTCGTCTACGACCGTAGCCTCCATGGTTGGTGATGCAAAATATGTATATACGGCTTCGCCTGTGGATGGACGGTTTCGTGTAATGATGAATTATGATTCCCACATCATTTTGATAATTTTGATGTGACAACATCGGTGAGTTTATAATGTTTCACAATTGAGCTTAATTTATTTATTTTTTAAAATAATTTATGGAAAAAGGAAAGGAAAGATTTAAATATTTTAATTATTTGTTCAAGTAAGGTAAATAGCAACTCAGTTTAATTTTTTTTTTTTAAATAAGGGGTAAAAATTAGATTTTTCGGCAATAAATTTAAA